>JAAQPG010001069.1:0-14180 GCA_013186905.1 Fusarium udum | reverse complement strand
TCTTTTAAAACCTTAACCTTACTGCAGATAATATTCATATGGCGGCTTACACGCATGAAACCCTACAGCGCCAGCATGAGAGCTTGCAGCGCTATGCATTAAGCCTAAGTCAACCAGGCAAATTGAGAAAATGGTTATACTGCCTCATCTCTAGAGAGGTATCTAACGGCCCAGTAACACGGAGAGTTGGTAGGCGCTCTGAAGCATTTGCTCAAGATAGCTAACAAGAGAAACTATAGCAAAGTGTTTATTCCACCATCTAGACTGGCGTTGGTGATGGGAAGGGCTGTGCACCCAGGTGACAGCCTGATGAGCGACGTATCTTTGCTACCCGCTGTGGAGCCCACTTGAGCAGCAGTGTAACATGATCACAGGTCCAAGGAGTGCACGCAAGTTCTTTGAATAGTATCACCAATCCACGTATATCTGCCCCCTTCCCGAATGTCAGACACGTGATTACCCAAGTGATGGAACAACAAATTCAAGAACAGACAGAACCAACATACAATTACACCCTGGTATTTTCCAAGCCGAGTGACTAATAGCGATCTATTAATGAAATGCCTAAGTCCTGCTTCCATGACCCCGCATGTTGTTCCAAGGTCGATATTAACTCATAGCACCTGCACGCATACCAGTAACAACCTAGGATCTCCCAATAAACGACCCGCGTCAAATAAACAGATCAAAATGCCTCGAATTCTTCAAAGACCTCTATGGACAACGTATTCAGTATTATGGTCTGACTGCATATGACATGCCTACCGGATCTAGTTGTTCCGTTGACCCTCTTTTGCCATATCTACTCAATGACAAGTCGTTCTACCAGGGAAGGCTTTATGTTTCTGATACGGCGAAAGAAAATGCGTTAGAAATCGCGTTATGGGAAGCTATGGGAAGCTATGGGTATGAGCCCCGGTGACTACACCCTTCTCTTGGATATGGTGTCAAGTCTAAGAAGCACATTCTAGGCAATATGCCATAATGAGGCCTTTCTAAACACAATATACCCTCGCTACTATAACGAAATGAGTCTTAGTGAACTAGGAGCTGCGCTTATCAGCTGGCCCAAGCGAGATCAAGATCTAGCGCACCGCAATATTATAGTTGCACTGCAAACCTACCATCATTACCTTCTTGGACACCATTATGGTAAGTTGTGTTTGAAGCCTGGAGACAGCTCTCATTAGGCGTGATACTAACAGACGGGCTATAGGAGAGTTCTGGCCGTTGAAGCCAGTCAGATAGAACCATTACATGTACCCTCTTGAATTCGACCTGCCCTGTCTCGTTGGTGTTTATCAATTCTTAGAGCCTGATCTATTTTTAGAGGGTCCTATGCACTAAATCGCTCGCTATAGGAAAGACAAGAAAATATTAACTTTCATTATAGAAAACTTTGATACCTAAAAGCTAACATGTCTAAGCTTTATAGGAGTTGTAGTCTTATTTCCATGGCTACTAAATTATATATAGCTCTTATAGATAGGAATGGCGAGATAAAGGTTAAAATGGTCTAGTTGGTATTTCTTGTAATCTTATTGTATGCCTATTGAGGCCAAATTGGCGAGAGGGATTTTCAGCTTCTAGAGCATTGCGGGTTAGTCCTGAAAGTAATTAAACACGGGTTTAATTAGTCGTAGCTTGCTCCTTCCCGCCACGAAGCTTTGATGACCATGCACAGTATTTATAAGTAGAAGCATATACTACTATTTACAGGCTAAATAAATAATTCATGGGTCCAGTCTGTTAATACAGGCCGATGCTTTTCTCCATATACTGATAAACCTAAGCGCCTTTTAAGGTAGCCTCTCTGAGGATAATTATTAGTAGTGGTTTCTGGTATCCGATTCTGATGATCTTATAGCAAAGAATGTGCAATTCTCTCAATAGAGAGACTAAACTTGTTTATCATCGTGGGGTTTCCGCCGAAATATCAGTAACCTAGAACAGAACCTATGTGGCTTACAGTGAGTTGCATATGCGTAGGATATATGCATCATCTAGTCGTCCAGCACCTTCCCGCGTTTCCTAGATAATTTTCCTTCAGCCTTGAGTTACCTACTTCAGTCACCAAAACAGTTTCGCTTTTCTACATGTAGCCAACCGCGTTTCTCAGAGATGAACAGTGGTGGTAAAACAAAGCCTTTCCCATCTGGTCAGGCTAATTTAAAGTAGCCGAACCCTTCCCCTGCCAAAGGCCTGCGCTTTGACCTGCGGTTTACACATCACGCTATTTTAAGTTTACCTAACTTGTATACGGAGTTCTAGATCCCCAGGGGTCAATGAAGTCAAAGCTTCGTCGCCGTCACCGGACCAATTTGGACTTGGTCGCTTCGACGGATGCCCATCAGCTCGGTCATATCCATTGAGTGGAAATTTCAGGGACGAATGTGTGCAACTAGCCAGGTCCGAGCGTAACAACCCAAAGACTAACTGTTTCACGAGTCTTGAATTTAGGTAGATAGATAAGGTAAATTCAGAAATTAAGAATACGTAAGACAGAGAACTTTAATACGAACATTTAATAATGACGCGTTTTCATCTCAAGTGTGGAACGTTTTTCATAAAGTAACTCTGGCCATGTTACTGATTCCTACTATTAGTCACTAGAGCACACACCACGTCCTCCTCAGCCCATGCGCCAAACCTTATTCTCACGAAATCATCAATTTCTTCCTCACACCAAGAACAACAAGCGATGTCATCCCTTGTCTATCCCTTGGAAGACGAAATTTATCACACCATATATAATATTGAAGACTCTTATGACAAACTCCTTTCCGCTGTCGGATGCCTTGTCGGGCGTCTTTTCATCACATCTCAGTCATACCAAGATCTTTCGTCTGTGATGGAACAGTCAGCTGCCCGCAGCAAAGACTTTGCCTTTATCGTGGAAGACACGCTGCAGCGCCTCAAAATCACCAATCAGGCAGCACAAACCTTAATCGGAGGCGTGAGAATGGCAACACAGTCTTTAGTGTCTACCATACATATGCGAGGGAGCAGTCGTGAACTTGATGACCCTCCCATACGTATACCTTTTGATCTTGGACCTGTCTTTGCCTTTGCGATGGCTCTTATCAGGACAGCAAGCAGGCTATCATGGAAGACACATGACATTTTACAACAAATTGGCGAAGAATGCCAACTGTATCGACAGGTTTCATCATCTATGGGCGTGTCTTCCGAAAGTCATATGTTGAGGGACCTTGAGAAACCAATTTCAGATTTTCTTATATTCCCAACACGCTCTATAAGTTTAGGGCAACGTTCGGTACAGTACACATCGGCGGACCGCTTCAATGGCAGATCAAGCTACGATTCTATCGATCTCTATAGCGCAAGTCAGAAATTACGACAAAACGAGATGTTGTTCAAAGGACCAATCAGCCAAGACCAAATAAGTGGGGGACTGCTGCAAAAGGAACGCCATGTCCATCCTCGCATGGCCCTTACTCAAGCCTGCAAGCCGTATGGCGCTTACACAACAGAGGATGAAGTGCTGAGCCCTGTCCAGGCTGAAAGACGAATTAACTTCTCGAGGTTATATCACAGGCCAAATCGATGCAAAATCCCATTTGCCAATTTCGCTCTTCCGGAGACAGCAGGCAATCGAGCTGAGGCAGTACAACATGACTTCAACGACGAACTTCAACCATCACAAGAATCGACACAAAGGAACACTTTTGAGACGCTTTCTTCTCCCGAAATCCCACCAAAGCTTATTTTCGATGAAAACCTCGAGGTTGTTGGTGGTACCCTCAGTGGGTTCGTGGAGTATCTCACTTCTCAACGGTCCATTTGTGACACGAGGTTCAAGTATGCATTTTATCTTTCGTTCAGACTATTCTGTACGCCTGAAGAACTAGCAAAACAACTCATTGATCGATTCCACATTAACTCAAACTCTTTTGCCCCGAATAAGATTCAGTTAAGAGTTGGCGATGTTTTTTTTGAAATGGCTTGAGTTGTATTGGTGTTCCTGCGTTGACAACGTTGTTATCGAGAGGATTGCTTCATTTGCATCCAGCCTCTCTTTAACCCATCCGGTCCTAAGCCAAAGGCTGATGGTATCGATTCAGCGTGTGCGTGGTCACGCAATGCACAAGCTTTGCCCAACAATGGTCACTGGTGAGGCTAGATGTGTTATCGATGACGTGGTCCCCTCAAAGGCCAGAGGGCAGCACCGAACTCAGCTAAGCCGCACAATACGGTTGAGGTGGAAAAGGCTGGGGACCAGCATGCAGTCGTCCGACATCCTTGCCTTCAACTCTGTATCATTTGCCCACCAGCTAATCATCAACCAGATGGGCCTCTTTTGTTCCATAAAGCCAACCGAACTTGTGGGCGCTGAGTGGATGAATACTACTATTGACTCAGCACCCAACGTTAGGGCAATGATACACTTCACGAATCGACTCTCATATGTTGTGATTGAGACCATCCTCCAAGGTCGGCCAGGGACCAAACGTGGTCACACAATCGAGCACTGGATCAAAATTGCACAAGAGTGCTTCAATCTTCGAAATCACGATGGGCTGGTCGCCCTTCTGTCTGGTCTTGGACATAGCTCTATCGCTCGGCTTCATCAAACGTGGAATTCAGTATCACCCACGGCGCTAAACGACCTGGAAGCATTAAAGGGTCTCGTCAGTCCTTCGCACAACTTCAAATGTCTTCGGACATTGCTGAGATGTTCAAAACTTCCATGCCTGCCCTTTCTTGGGATGTACCTAACTGATCTGGTCTTTGTAGATACGGCTCATCCGTTAGTAGAACCGGACCTGCAAAGTGAACTAGCATCTGGACAGGTCTACATACACTTTTCGAAGTGTCTCAAGACTGCAAAGATTATAAGACAGCTACAAAATTTTCAAACTCCATATCAGCTGCCAGAAGATCCACGCATTCAGCAATGGATATCTTCCAGCATGGCAGAGTTTGATAAGAGTAACACCTCCAGCCTAGATGCACGTGCATATGAAAGAAGCTTAATACTAGAACCTCGTATTATAAAATAAGTTTAATTATCATTTGCATCAGTCATCATACTAAAGCAAATTGCAGAGCGTTTTTATTGCTAGTCTCTAAAATCCCCTGCTTGGCATGGTTTTCCAGATCTATCTTAGAAAGAGAAAGAACCAGGGCCAGAAGTCAGCAAAGTCAGAGAAGGCTGCAATCGCATCCAGAGTCAGTGCTTAAGTCCTGTTTATTTTTGAGATGTCTCATCGTCTCTTGTCAACTATTTCCAAACTTGTTCCAAGGTTGGTCAATGTAGCTGCCAGGCCGACTTAACAATCACGGCAGCGAAACCGACCACCAAAAAGTACGGATTGTGACCTGCACGTCGCAAGCTAAACTATAATAGGTGATACAGATGTTTAAACAGAAAACGCGTCCCAATAGGATGCTAGTATGTTTTACTGATCTAACGCTAACAATCCGGTGTCACTATACGAGGCGATGCTTCTACAGGGGTACATTACGAGGATCGGAAATGGCTTCTTGGGCGAAAGGAAAGAACTCGAATTAGGGCACTGCAAAAACGAGGTGATATTAGGGATAGATATAGAAATAAAGCACCAGATCGCAGGTAGGCAGAGCCAGAAAGCTGACTGATTTCAGCTCTATATTAACAGGGATAGAAGTGGTGATTGGGTTTTCAGGAGAATATTATAGATAAAAAGACCCCAAACCTACAGACACAGACCCTTGTTTGATTCATGGACTCTGATGTGTGATTGATATCTGGGCAATTGAATGTGAAATGCTGCTAATTTACGAGCACTCTCACCCCCGGTTTACCAAAATCCCAAACTAGACAGAGTAGCAACCACCATACGCTAATATCTTAGGTTCGGTGAGTGGGAAAGCTCCACCAAACAAAGCAGGTAACATACAGGTTTTCGTATCAGTGCGAAAATTGGATTCAAACTAACACTAGCAAAATCACACCACGCGTACCGAACCCGGTTTAGCTCATAGTTTAGGTCGCCATGAGCATGTTGATGATGCATTCCGTGACGTTGAGTCTTGTCAACGCGCGTCTTGGCCGCGATTGCATTACTATCTGGACCTCTTGAATTAAACTACTGCCGGACTGTCGGCTAATGCTATTATCATTAATTCCGCACTCGGGAGTGATCAGCATGATCAAAGCGCAACAGTGGGCGTGCTCCTGCCACCATCCCACCATACGCGTCACGGTTTGCTTGAACTAATAACAAGAATTTAGCTACGCTTTGGTCAACATGTGGCTTCTGTTGGGCAGGGATGCAGGTACACACAATCGGGTTAGTGGGTTTTAGCCCTAGAGGTCACTCTGGCTAACCATAGGCAGTCTGCCAAACGTTCTGACTACCTACCTAGCTACCTCAATTAGACTTTTCGGCAATCAACACCACAAGACGCGACCATATTCAGTGACGTGGCTTACATATAGTTATAATCACCAGCGAGTTTGATTCATTTAGTGTAATAAGCTGAAAGATATCACCATAATGTTCTAAGAGTAGTGGTCTTGGCAACGCATAAGCTGTAAGAAGCAAGCCGCGTAAGGCACTTCGCCATGTCGTGTTGAATATGAAGAACAGATGCTAAGATCACACCTAGTGTATAGCAATCCTTTATTGCAGCATTCAAAAGCATAATAACAAGAAACAGAAGATATGTGAGTTAACAGGAAGTCAGGAACTAAGATGCTAGGGAAATCATAAAGCCTTAAGTCAGGTGACACTAGTGACCGCTATGTGGCTGCTTGCCCGCATAGATGCTTATATCGCTAGAATGAGCGCTTAGCGCGCCATGTGTCAAACTCAAGTCTGCTAGGCAAATTGAGAAACTGGCTATATAACTTCAGCTCTAGAAGGCTACCGCTACAAGGACCCAAGCCGCACCTGACGTAGTCTAGACGAGTACTTAAAACAGGCATATAAGCTGCATTTAAAAACGCTATCATAGTAGCTACTAGCAACTAATATCTAGTCATGACTCAATTCTCATCTTATCATTATGTTTCAAGAGTAAGACACTGAAGAAGTAAACTGAATACAAAAACCATTTATTAATTCATTTAATAAAATCTGTTAACTACCTATAAACTAACACATTCTCCTTAATCTTCAGACCAAACCTCAAGTACATTTCGCGCCTCTTTGAGATTTGATCGTTCCTGTCGAAGTTCGATCTTTTTCCTGCTGGCCTCGTCATCATCCTTAACCAGGTCATGGATTTCGGCTACGCATAGATCGTCGGGAATCAGTGTCACAATATTACGCAAAAAGTGACGCTCTTGTACTTGTGTCAAAACGTTCATGATATATGTGTCTCGAGCAATCTGCATCTCGGTATCAGTAAACCAATACACTACCAGTTTGATAAATATAAACTAACCTGATAGTGAGCTTCTGTATTATGCAGGAACTCTTTTCCTTTCTTGTTCCTGTAGTTAAGCAGAGATGACAGCTCCATTTGCTCTGCCAAGTTCTCCATGTCGATGGTATGAGCATCCGCCACAGTTCTCTTTTCCATTGAGAGTTGGCTTCGCCACATCTCTATCGTATTTCTGAACTGTGTGTTGGTCCGATGGCCTTTCTGACTAACGGGAAATCGTTTATCATGATTTTTGGTATGATCGCGCCTGTCTTGTTCCAGTTGCCAAAGTTGCAGGTTGGCATTTCGGCGTGCTTGTTGTAATCCGGAAATGATGTAGTTGGACATGTATTTCTTGGCGACGCAGGCGACATTGGGAAACCATCAATCAATTTCATCGCCATTAGCCCCTCTGATTTTTCCCTCTGTTCTAGCAAATTGGAGCTTGATGACCGTGTTGAAGTACATGCAACATGCATACACGTTCTCCACGTAGTGCTTGGCGATTTCTTCCCATCGATTCGACATGTTCCAGAACAGCTTTCCAATTGTTTGTGGATTATAATGCCTCGATAGCTCTGTACCACGCGTCTTATCGAGTTTCTCGCCAATCGCAGAAATGCGGTTGTTTCTGTCAACGTGATTGCTGCCCATGGATTCTGATGGTCTCGATAACCCCAGCGGCTGACTCGGCAGGATACCTTGACTTGACAGTTGAACGTAGGAGTCCAAAGGTGACATATAACTTAGGTCTTCGTTGGTCAACTCTTCACAGAATCGCTCATCCTGCTCGCGGATCCGTGACCGAAGGTTATAGGGTTGTCATCCAGGAATTGGGTCGTCTCGTATTTATAATCCCCCCCCGGCATGCTCCACAGCGGTAAACTTGAGTCGATTAATCGCTAGCTTGAAGATTCTTTTCAAATCATCCTCGCTTAAATCGTCAGACAGGCTGGTGTATTTCTCTTGATGAAGGAGATAATCGATGTTAAGTTTCATGGCTTGTAACTCCCTCTTGGCTGCGGCGAAGTATTTTTCCCACAACTTGTGCTTCAGTTGTTCGATACCAGAAGAGGTAGCATTCAACTCGTTCCACGGCTCAGCTCGGAAGAATTCGCTTTCATCCCGGTTTCGCTGTTCTGCAGACACATGCTCGACGGTTTCCTCAAACGCTCGGTTTCGAAGGACGTGCCAATTGAATTTGTTGAACTTGTCATCACGACCTTGTACAATCTGTATCAAGGGGTATATTTTGGCTCTTTCCAGCCGATCGGGCTTCGTAACCATGGGCACAGTACGCTCTCGTGTTGAATCGTGCTTGTCACGCCAGTTGAGGAACTTTGCATTGTTCAAATCGTCGTCAGCGACAACAATGGCAAGAATGATAGATTGTGGCATAGCCATGTATTTGTTGACCATGTCTTCATTCTTACTGACGATTTTTGTGCCCTCGTGGTGATACTCGATGAGCCCCGGGAGGTCAATCATTTGTAGGGCCCTTTTCGTTCGGCCAACAATTCTTATAGACAAGATGTCATCTGTAACCTTGTCACCGTCAGGCTTACCAGGAAGGATTTCAGCATGAGCCTTTTCCATAAATGTCTTTAGTCGTGATTTAGGTTCGTTCTTATGAATGATTTCGTTGAACGACCTTAGCCTGGCCTTATCGTCGGCGTTTCGACTACTGCCAGGAAGGATGGTGATTGTTGTGGATTGGAACTCGTCGTATGCCAATTTTACCATAGTAACATACCACGTACACATCTGAGAACCTCGGGGGAACGGAATATCTGTCATGGCCTCCAGCACAGAGCTCTTACGCTGCCTGAGGTACTAGATTGTCTGTATTCAGTTTCGCCTTACTTTGTGAAAGTAAAATGCTAATTAATGCCATCAATAGACAAGCTCAGATCTGACATTAATGCTCTGCGGCCTCGCATCAAAACCCTTTTAGCTGAAATTGAAAAGTCGAAGACCTTGCCTCCCCGAACGGAAGCGTTCGATCATGGAAAGGCTCAGGCCGAAGTGCATATAATCCCATTAGAGGGTCAGGCGATGGAGTTGGAAAAGGCGATTCGAAAGCCATTGGTGACTTCAAGACTCGACTCACAGCAAAAAAGGAGTCCAAGAAGCATACAGTACTTTCTGCGTTAGCAGAAATATCCAACACCAAGTTCTGCTACGGGGTGATACTTTGTCAAAGTGGCAGGGCAACTGCTGCGTCACTCGCAGCTCCTTATACTGAAGCCTGGAAGAAACCCGAATGGGGATTGATATGCCAGTACTGTAACCTGGAGGTCGGCGACTACAAAAGCATTCTTTTATCCAAGACCGGCAATGCGCTTGAGACGTTAGACTTCTTGGCATCTTGTCATGTCATGGCATGTGACGAACGTGAGCTGAGAGCTTATTATAAGTGCTTGGTCTGCTATCTTCACAAAAAATATGTTGCTTTTACTACTGCATCGGCTTTCGAGACACATATGACTCAACATCCTGTTTTGTCCCAGGTTCTTGAGCGGCCGACTTCGGCCAGTTCAGGAGAAGCTCAGAGAGACATGACCAAATACCTGGAAGCTGACGATCCTATACCAGCATTCCGAAACGAACCGACTATTGAGGGAAAAACCTCTACTGGGCCATCTTTGGATACCAGTTCTGAAATTTGGTCCTCCGTCAAAGATGACAGGAAAGACGACGAAATATTCATCAGCCCTGCCGAAAGCCCAATAGACTCACCCTCAGACTCACGGTCCATAAATGAACAGAAGCTCATGTCACCCTGGGCTACACCTCGTCCACCCCCATCCTTTTCACATTCGCCTACTCTCGTCAGTCATTCTGAACTAGACGACATAAGCTATATACCTGAGCTAGATAAAGGCTTGAAGAGCAAAGCGCCAAAGCTGCATCCTTCTGTGAAGCTTCCTGGCGGCGACTTGTCGGATGAAAATTCACAATTGCAGAGCATAATTGAGACACCTTCTGGCACGACCAAGGTGCCTCAAGTCTCAGCATTCGAAGATGGACAAGTGTTCGAAATGCCTGGGGTTGCACTGAACTCTAACGCAAGTCAAGGGATAGGCAGAAGCCTCGGGATTGCGAAACGTAAACCGCTCCCGGGAACAAGTGCTGGATCTTAATTCATCTGAGATTAGAACGCGTGCCAATAGTGCTGAGCTTTGATCGTACAGTAATTAGCTATTTGACTGATTAAAACATAAGCGGTTCAACTATTTCCGTGAGTCAGCCAACGTCTAGGGGTAGCGGCTCTAAGATCGCTAGGTACGGTGCTGGAGAAGCTGGAGAATGTTCCTAGTTCAGAGGGAGTACTTTTTGAAGTTTGTTTAGTAGCACTTCAGCTGTGATACGGGCATTTTGGACAAACAGGTCACCAGACCTAGAGATGCCAGTTTCCACTACCCCGTCGTCCATAATGGGGTATTAGTATGTCTTGTATTTAATAAATCTTGGAAGCTTCTCATAGGTCTCAGGTGCTGAGAGACCTAGGAGACTTCCGACAATTGAGTTGCGGGTGGTATTGAAACTTGACGGAATGACATTGAGGAACATAAAACCTGCAGCGACTTCGAAAAGAGGAAGAGGAAGAAGAAGAAACTTGCTCTGTATGCCTTTCCTTGCATTTAAATAAACCACGTCCGAGCCTTCAACGCTCAGATCTTACTCACAATTCCCTGACCTGTCATATAACTTCACAAGAATTTTCGCATTTGAGATTCGGCTCTTGCATTTGTATCATGTGCAGCATCTTCGTTATCAGACACCAGTATCGAATATAAGCTAATGAGACACGAGGTAATACTTAATTATTTCTATCCTGAGTCGCAGAGTGATTGGGAAGCATATGGAGTGAAGGGTATCGTCATTATCACTGATAATCATAGCAGATAATGCAAGAAGCGTGAAGAGAGGCAGAGGCAGAAGAGCAAGGGATAGCTGTACGTTACTTCCCTGGCTCTCGCAATAAATCAGTATCCTTTATTGCCGTGAACACCTGTCGTTGCCTTTGCCCTCCCTCGGATAATCACTGCATTCACTCAGCATCAGCGCCCTTGCTGTCCCTATATAAACAGACTACTTCCCACCGTCAACGAACTCTTTACTCATTCCACCGAACAACTCACCAATCCAAGGTACATAACATTTCGACGTTACTCTATACTTGAAATCATCAGTATCCACACCCTCAAGTTTTCCTTTTCCCGCTCAACAATCCACAAGCCTAAGCTACAAGAACAATTCTATCATACTCTATACTTAAAATCTCCTCACCTTTACAATCACACGATGTGCTACAAAAGCGTTGTGGTCGACAAATGCGCTACTTGCAAGGACGAAAGACTCATATCAGAGAGAATTTCTGTCCCAAGGCAGGAGGCGTATTTGAAGGCTGTGGGAAAAAGGCTGCGCAAGTGGACAGCGAAAGTGACGAGGATATATGCTCAAAGTGCCGCAAGAAAGCGAAGAAGGACAAGGAATAATAAGCCCAAGAGCTTCTGGTCTATCTTTCTGGACGCAGGTATTGTTTCTGCCGTGTGTTGCGGAGACTAGGCTAGCAATAAAATCAACTACTTTCTAAACTCTCTCACTCCGACTAACATGAATCAATGGACTTATAAATCTGGCGTTCAAAATTTATTGCGCCACGGGAAGCTCATTGTTGTCACAGAGTGTCTTATCGCGCACAATCTGGACTCTGTTTACCCTCCATTTTGTTAGAAATCCGCCTGCAAGTCTTTGATAAGTAAGTGTTTAAGATAAGGCAATGCAATGTAGTATAAAACCTTTGTCATTGGCTGTCTTTAGTTGTTGGAGGGATGCAGATCATTACCCCTGAATCGGGATAGTGGGTTTTAGCGCTGAAGATCACCCTCGATGACCATCGGCAGCCTGCCCCCGATCCAGACCAAACGTTGTGACTACCTACTTACTTACCTCAATTAGACTTTTCGGCTTCCTCGGAATGAGCTTGTTTCTAAAGTGACAATTACAGGACTTGATAAGCTTTTTGAGGACACGGCAGTTGTCAATCCCGCATAATATCTTATTCGGCAAATATTACACGAATCCCAAAGCGCACAAGCTTCACCGCTACTAACGCCAAAGTTTCACTAGCTGTGGTCTAAATGCTGACTCTCGTATCCGTACTACCAATTCACTTAAGAACAAATTGTAATCCGAATTTGGGGCCTTGAAATCCTAGTACCTTTAGTACTTTCACCTTCAATCCAGTGCCAAAGATGGGAGCCACGATATCCAGCCTAATGGGCGCACCCAAGCGGCCTCAGTTTCCTACAGTACCCACTGACCAAGTACTTCCTATGCATGCCTTCGATGATACGCCGTTTATGCGCAAATGTCCATTGCTGTGGACAATACGATTCGATGAGATTCTTGACGCCGACATCTTGAACGAAGGACTCTCGAAACTCTTTGAGATGGACGGATGGAGAAGGCTTGGCGGCAGAATACGCCTCAGCGTGAGCGGATTCATTGCCAGCAGGTGCAAATATCTAACAATCAAAGAACCAGGGCAAAGCTGAAGTTCATGTTCCGAAGGAATATTCAGCACAAAGACCAGCGGTTCACTTCACCAAGGCTGCTTATGACATGCCCTTTGCAGACCACCCCGAAGCATCCAAACTACCCACTAGATCAGATGCAATCGCTTTCTTTCCAAATCCCGCCGATTTCCAATCAATCGGGATAGGTCCTGGTGCACCAACATCATTTGAGGACCTTTGCGCCACAGATGCACCGCAATTCTCGCTGCACGTTGTCACATTCCAAGACGGGACACTGGTATCACTTACCTTTTCGCATATGACCACGGACCTAGGCGGATTGTCATCGGTTCTTGAAGCTTGGTGTTTAGTCCTAGCTGGAAAACCTGAACAAGTTGCAAGGTTCCCAGGATACAAAGATGATGTTATGGCTGGGCTATACCGAGCTGAAAGCACGGAGAAATCAAAAATCGACGGTTCTCTTCTTTCGGGTTGGAGACTTGCAGTCTGGGCTCTTAGGGCGGCTTATGACGGGTGGATGTATCCCCTCGAGAGTCGAATGCTGCGTGTACCAGCCAAGGCTATCAACGCCATAGTAGCAGAAGCCAGGAGTGAAGTTTCACTTGAGAAGACTACCGATGGCAGCAAGCCATTTGTTTCAGAAAATGATGTCATCCTGGCCCTCTTCAACCGCTCTGTTGCTAAGACCATGGGCAGAGGTCGAGCCATCGTCACTCTCATCGCCGTCAACCCCCGCGATCGTCTCAAAAACCTTTTCCTTCCCGACTCAGCATACGTCCAAAACGCACCCTGCGGAGCATTCTTCTACTGTCCCGTCAAAGACGCACAGGATCTCCCTCTCGGAAAAGTCGCCATGTTTTCCCGCCAAGCAGTCGTTGAGTACCTGACCGAAGGACAAATCAAGGCTGCAGCCAAGGCAGCGTATGAGTCCATGATCGAAGGTGGAAACCCGCCTATTATGGGTGATACGACAAGTACAATGATTATGTCGTCTAATTGGGCCAAGTCGGGGTTCTTGGATAAGACTGATTTTGGACCTGCGGTTGTGGGAGGGAGCGGGGGGCCTGCGAGGCCGAATTATTATCATATGGGAAAGCTTACGCCTATTATATTTCCTGTGTCAGTTGGGATTAATATGGGACGGGATGGGGATGGGAATCTGTGGCTTGGTGGTGACTTATCAGCAGGCCTTAAAATACCCAGCCCATAGGTATCTATAGGTACCCAGTTAACTAAGATAAGTACCTAGAGATATCTAAT
>JAAQPG010001068.1:0-26402 GCA_013186905.1 Fusarium udum | reverse complement strand
CCCCTAGCCATGGTAATGGTGGCTGGCCCGTTATGGGGAAGCGAGATTTGACCCTCCCCTTTTCTAGTCGCTTTTCCTAAGCCTTGCCGTCTTCAGCTCGATGTCCGTTTCGACCTGAGAATACATGCGGGAACATGCATTTTGGCTTGCGAACAATCAATCGTGTAACCCGGAGAATATGAGAGTTTTGTATCCGTACAGTACATGTGCATGCAATACCGTTCGGAGAATGGAGGTTCCCTCTAGGATGGATGCCAGTAGTAAGCGGGCCGGCTTGAAACATAATTGAGCCCTAGTAACCTAAGAATGTGAATACCATGGACGCGTAAGTCGCCGAAGGAGGTTTCTCTTCTTCTACAATTGATGTTTTGTGGTTTGTCTGTGTATCAGGAGAGAGTTATCGGGGTAGGTGGCAGTACATACATGGAGCTTGGTGATGAATTATTGGCAGAGTTTTCACTATACCCTCCTGAACTGTATCGCCGTGCAGCATTCTCTTAACAATTTCTCTCATTCATGTTGTATAAACTTCGCATTATTATCCAGTTACAGTACACACTTTACACTTTAGGTGACACGGTACAGCACACTGCATCAGGCCCAGTCAATAAACCGTCGCGCTAATAGACACTACTGCAAGCCTCAAAGGAGGGTTTAATTATCCTTGCTATTTCCTGGGTTCGAGCCATGGGTCTCTCTGCTCTTGAATTTGATTGATTCAATGATGCCTGCTCGATCCTGGTCAAAATTGACAAGCATCAAAAAGCAAGGCAGGGCCTGGGCTGGAATCGTTTGTCTCCCCTCCGACTTGGCCCGCTAGAGTCAACTTGGCTGTCCTTGTAGGGGTAGTTGCTTGCTTGTCCAGCATCACTGATCCCATTTCCCGTGATATCCACTTAGAATTCTATACTGGCATCTCTAATCAAATGGTGGGCGCCCTCTTCCTTTCCTTCGTTTTCTTTTTGCTTGCGCAGCAGTTGAGTTACAGACCGTCCCTCTACTTCAGGTGCTGTTAGAGCCGCCGTCGATCACTCGTTTCTCGACCCGCCATTCATTCGTTAACTTGCATCTGTGCTCGTCAACTCCAATACTCCTTATCGACTTACTCACGACGATCATTTTCAACCCCAGACTCAACTTCAGCTCCAACTGCAACTGCAATATACAGTCACTCGTTCTTTTCTACATCCTGTTCCTTTTGAATAAGCACTTGACCACATCAACCGCTGCCAAATTTGTGCAAGTCTCGAAGCACCCAATAGCAACTCTACGGCCATCTCATCTCCCCCTTGGCAACCAATCCCACCTCGCATTTGGTATATCACGCACCGCATTACACTCGTTCTCGACCATCGAAGCTGCAAGAGGACCCCCGCGAACGATTCTCATTTATCAATTGACTTCCCACTCATCGGAAGTGTCATCCGACTTGGAACCTTGCAATTGCACCATGCAACGACAACAATAAAGATCCTCCACCGAGAAATCGTTAAATATTGGCATTTGGCACCAGTCGATTGACTCACTACCGCTACAAATATCACTTCAGCGTGTGCTTCACTATCCAATACTGACCTACCACCACCTTTTATCGTGTCAAATTGGGCCCATCGTGGTGAAACACATTCAATCTTGTGTGATTGTCTGTGCTGCCAATCCACTTAAAAGGTTGTACACATCGCCATCAATTCGATTGCTGCACATATTTGGGATACGATTTCATACATCTTTGGCGTCCTTCGCCTAGTCGCTCGTTACCATGGTTTCATCATCGTGGTCTGCCTCAACAACGACTTGCAGTAGGCCGAAGTCCACGAGCTACCGCGCGCCCCGCTTGCGAATAGCCTTATCATTTCTCCTACTCTTAGCATGTCTTACTTCTACGGTCCTAGCGAATACTGAGACATCATCTTCTTCACTACGATATCGACGGCACCATACACCTACGATCAACAGATACGAACTACACCGACGCAAGGATGAAGATGAGGTCAAGGAGATCGTTAACAAGGAAACCCCCTCCAAAACTGAGGGCAAATCCAAGGCAACAACTGTCACTATCCAACGTGCTGCAAAGACTGCTGCTGCGACAAACACACCTTTACCTGAAGCTTTTGACGGAAATTTGTCAGCCGAGCTTTCGACCACATCAGATAGTAACTGCCCCGCGTTTCTGAATGGAATCCTTTCCGACCCTTCTTACGAAACTTGCTACCCCCTCTCTATGATGCTCCAGGTAAGTTCCAGTCACTAGATGGACAGACCTGTCATGAATATTGACAAAATCCCAGACGTCCCGTGGCTTCTTTGAAGCTCAGAAGCAACTCTTGAGCATAGTCCGAGTACTCGATGCAACATGTGCTGCAAACGTCACGTACTGCACTGACTTTTTCGATGCTGCAGCGCGCAACCTCACTGCATCAGAGAACTGCAAGCAAGAATGGGAATCGGGCAACACTATCGTCAAGCAGTTCCTTTATGGTATGAAGGCCTACGAGATGATGTACAAGGCTACCTGTCTTCAAACACCAGAGGATGATATGTATTGTTACGCCAATGCTGTCACAAATACCACGACTGCCGCCAACGCCTACTTCTATTACCTACCGTATAACCTTACGTTGCCTGGTAGCACCAACCCTTCATGCAGCTGGTGCATACAAGAAACTATGAACATCTTCCACGCAGCCGCTGAAGACCGTTCTCAACCTGTGGCACTCACCTATGAAAGCGCAGCTCGCCAAGTGAACACTCTCTGTGGCCCAGATTTTGTCAATAGCACTTTGCCTCCAGAAGAGACCAACCTGGCTCATGTGTTTGCCCCGTCATGGGTTGGCTTGGTACTTGCCCTCGGCAGTGCAGCACTAGTCAATGCTGTGTTGTAGAATACCCGACCCTGAACAGCACCACCTCAGCTATACTTCTTTCACTTCTTCTCAATTTCCGACTATTACTCTTTTAATATGTTATGACTACAGATCCATGTAGGGGGTTTGTGTTTTCTCTTCAGATACGATGCACTTGGCATATCTTCATGACTTGATACCCTGACCAACTTCTTTTCCTTTTTATTTGTTGAACCGATTCAACCTTCCAGCCTGCGAGAGTGGAAGCAGACCGACATGCAAAACAATGCTATAATATTATACTACGACGTTACATACATACTTTCTGCCAAAGCTGACTTGGCACTTTTTACTTGGTTTCTGGACGGGGTTGATTTGGAAAAGCGAGCACAGCCTGGAGTTTCTTCACAGCGGCATATCTGGTTGGGCATGGTGGGTTTATTCTTTGTATTTTTTTGTCTTAGGTTTCAATGGATGAGCGAGCTTGGGACATGATAGATCGGAGGGTTCAAAAGCGTAATGGTCTCCAAATGGGAGACGGTGGGACATAGTATCTGTGCATTACTTAGAGGAACCACGAGGACTGAGCACTGTACTGCTAATGGCCGATATTGAACACTTTTCTGCTTGATATGAGAAGCTTAGTGAACAAGCGAGAGGGATATAGGCAGTGAAACAGAGACACAATATGCTTTCTCACGCCTCATTTCCGTATCCTGCTTACTTCCCCTAGCTATTCAACCGGGCTCGATTGTGGATGTGCGAAGGGTGTTCATACGCAAGCAGATCTACTCCTCCGAATATTGTATACAACAAACTGGACAATTAGCTGCCTAACTCCCAGCGCTGACGACTCAACTATCTCATCTTGCAAAGAAGAAGATCGGTTTGATCTTACGACGATCTTTTAGATGATTTCTAGACGACCTTTAGATGATCTTTAGATGATCTTTAGATGATCTTTAGATGATCTTTAGACGATTTTTTACAAGGCATCGGCCGAGATATCTGTTCCTAGTACATGATAACCTAAAATACAATTGAGATTTTCCACACGAATATTGAAGCCAACAAAGTAATAATGCTGGTGATCTAAGTGGGATAATTCAGCACCGCCTCTCATGGTAAGAGATTTGTTCTCAAGCTAACTTCAACGAAGCAGTTACATCGCTTCAATTTTTGAATTAATAGATCTCAAAGGACTCATCAGATCAATTGGGAAGGTGCCATACCAAGCTGTAAGTGAGCATCAATGCTGGGTAAAGGAGGTCCTATAGTAATGGCTATCCGTCTCTTGTTCGCTGTTAAAGCCCAAACATGCATGTGCAGTGCAGCAGAGACTAGCACGGTCACTGGCCGACTTTACTGGATTGGAGCTCGTCTTCAAGCTGTTGTGGAACGTAGCCAAGCTTGATGGTAAGCCGCAGTGAGGGGATGGTGTTCATGTGAAACTGTTCCAATACCATGGAACTGGATGTGCACGCATGCATGCAAGCAAAGAAGGCGCTTCAATAACATATGGTGTCATCTTGGCATGTACTTCAGTGAAAATATGGTGTTTACCGTTGAAGGACGGAATCTTGAGGTGCATGACGTTCAGCGCTGCCAATAATAGCTGGGTATATGTATAACGAGAACAGGCGGTCATTTGCCAACAGACAGGAGAAGAGCAAAGAAATGAATCCCCGATATTCTATCATTGAATCGTTTCGTGGGTGTTATGCCATTATTCGATAAGCCCATAGCAGGATTTCTTGGTGCTCATGATCTGCTGTCACCAACGAGGTGCATTCCCTTTCAAGCGTAGGAGCCAATCGAAGGGTAGCTCTGACAGACAAGCTGCAGGGTGGTCTATTAGGTCTGCAACTCTTGTAAGTCATTCAATCTGGTTGTTTGGGTATGTTGTGTGTCATAGACTTGGTTGAAGGTCCGAGCCCGTGTCCGTACAAAAGAGTCTGCTAGCCTGTAGCCAGGCCAGAGCTCCAGAGACGGCGTCTTGGTTCGCGTATCTCAACGAATAGCATTGTGCATGATGTTGTGACCGAAATGTAGCCAGCAGAATCGAAAGTTCAAAGCTGAATAGCGTGGAAATGACGAATTACCAGACGTGTCCTAGCTTGCTTGTTTGCCCACGCTCCGGGTCTGTGGAGCACCATATCCACGGATCGAGCAGACGATACCTATCACTTTACATCCCCGATATTGTGTTTCTACATAACATCATGGAGGGGGCGGAGATATGTCGCCGGGTTTCCGGTGATGATGAAGGTTGTCTTTTGAAGGGAGAAAAAGAACCTTTAGCCCCACGTCTAACTTGAGGAGTGGAGACGATTATGTCGGCATCTTGTATCGGTGAGTGCTGATAGAATGCTCCAAGGTAGATAGGTACTCCTCGGGGGGGAAAAATACATTCAACTGGCTTACACCAAAATCCACCAATCTACCACCAAATCCAGTCTCGTGTTTTATCCCCCCCCCCTAGGTACTGTAGTGATCTCACACGGTTTGGCTGTTGCCACTCAGACGACATGCATGCCTTGTTGTGGGGAGGGCTGAGGGCCTAGTTCCGGATATGCATGTGCAGTCAGCAGGCTTAGTTCGATGTAACAATATCGTCCCTGCAGGGAAACTTATCCGCAATGTTGAAATACCTAGCTTGGGATTTATACTCAAGACGCCCAGGTTGTTATACAGCATGTCGACGCACATATCTGCGCTCAAATACAGCGTCGAACTCAGCTTTTGTACATACCAGAAATGGACCACTGGAACGAATCAGCAAACCCCGGGGGAGCTCCCAGAGAAGAGGCCAATGAAAGTTATTCCCGTTAGAGAAACGGCACGGAACGCAGTACGAGGGAAGCCAGTCTGGTTTTTGTTACCTGATCTCAACAAAGCCTGACGAAGCGCGGTGGCGCTGAAACCCAGTTCAAGGCCATGCACCCAAAGATCAAAAAGCAATACGATCTGGCCAGCACATTGACTCGTTCCCTTTTTGAATGTTGAACAGGATACGAATGGGCAGCATTCGACATAGACATCGCCAGGAGAGTCGAGAGCCTGCGTCATCACTTTGATAGCAGAAGGCAAGAGGGTTAGAAGGAAGAAACTCAACGGCACGGATACTAAAAGCCAAGATAGACGTAATCAACGACTCCAGCTGGAGTCTTTGACTGCTGGTGTGGACGAGTGACAGTTGACAAGTTGCTGGCTAATGGAAGAGATGTTGGGTTAGTTAGTAGTTACCTTAATTAGACATTGAAGAGTCTAATAAACATGGTTGAGATTCCTCGATAAGATGCAATTTGCCGATCTCCCTTCTGACTTTCTTGAGCAAGGCATTGGGTGGGTAGGTAGCTTACCCGAGCTTGGGAAGGGCACAGACCTGAATCGATCTCGTTAACATCTTATCCCCATGGGTGCCTTTAGCCAACCAGATTCAGCCCTGGAATATCCTTTAAGCTACCTGAGGTTAGCAAGTCAAACTAAGGGATGCGGTTCACGATATTTCCATCTGCTGATCTCCATCCCCTTATGTGTTTCTGATGCCCTACAGGAAATCCGGTGCTTCGATGATCGACCCGCCAAGGTCCACATATACCCATCATGAGCTGGCGGGAGATGCCCACTTGAGAGCCAAGATCCCAGACTGGCACTTTGCTGGCGGAGGCTGCATTCGTTAGCGTGCACTCAAGATCAAGCAAGTAGCTTGAGAGTCCATAGATACGATGATTTCAATGATGGCCTATGGTAGAGAACGTTTGCGCGACCCATAACTACGACAACGGAATGAACAGGAGAGTTCTGTTTCCCCGGCTGCCCGGCCGAGTTTTGGTGGTTTGCATAAGCCCCGTTTCTCTTAGGCCTCTTTTTATCCATATACTTCTACATGCGCGACTGCTGCCGGCGGCACTTCCATTGATTGAGGCAAGATGGGGCTTCAGGCCTCTATCTGCGGCCGCATGGCAGGTCAATCCCCTTGCAAGCATCCATCCGCTCAACTCACTCACCTACATGCCGACCTACCTTAGTAGGTACCTAGTTGCTTTTACTGCATATAGCAACGCAATTTTTTTCTTATTACATACATACTTTACCTGAACACGGATGCTCCATTTGCATCCTGTGCCTAGTATTGGCTGTGATCCGAGGTCAGGTAGCGGGAGGCGAGTGCTAATGGGTGCTTTTTACGTCTGTTGGTAGGCCAGGCAATGGCAAATATTTATTAATAATCCCACCTCCCCCTGTCATACTCAGTAATCTCTAGCTTTTCTTGCCATCACCTTAGAACTTGTGCTTGCGAGGTCTCATTTTGTACCATATCTGTCGATTTGGGCTTGATCTGACAAGGCACACTGCTGGGTGGCTTTCGTCTCAGTTTTCTCTCTCGATTTACTGCCTCTCAAAGCTCAACGACATCTCTTCTACCATTGGTCCTCCGTCAACAATACACAGGCGGGAATCTTGGTGGCTTCCTGGTTCTCCAGTCCTTGGGAGTTTCCTTAGTTTTGACTTTTGCCTTAGCGGTCTGAAACCTTCGGACTCGAACCATTTTATTCCGCTCTCGACCGACGCTGGAACGGCTTTACGCTTAGGGTCGTCGTCCCTCCGGCTGCTTGTTCCGGGTCCTTATTCTCTATTCCATACCTAGGCATGGTGTTTGCATTGTGACGCTAAACAGCTCTATACCCTCGTGTTCTGACCTATATTCATTCGCCCGCACGTTAGTGTTGCTATCCCTTTCCCTCACGCAAAGTCTTGAGTTCTCTACAGCCGTCATATTCCCGTTAGAAACAGGCTTAGCAGAGACCAAATCCGGCTTCTTGGTGCGTGTGGTTGCGAGCTCGCCCACATCCCTCACGTTTTCCATCAATACACAGCAGAAACACGGCTGATCACGGCCTCATTGTACGGCCCTCTTCCTCCAAGTCTTTTGCTGCATATGAGCCTGTGTTTCCTTTGCTACCTCTCCTCAACCCGGACATTGTCGTGGGCTTGGCCGAGATTCTCCCGCTCCCCCCGGCCGTTAGCCAACTTGCTAGTCTCACCCCAAAGAAAGGCTTTTAATCGATCTGAGTCAATAGCGTCTTTTCAGACCGCTAGGAGGCTACACGCCTTTGACTACACCAGCCTTCATCCACTCCCCCCATCGTCTATCTGGTCAGTGGAACCGCCCGCATTCCGTCTTACAGCCGACTCCCTGGAAGTAGTGGACTACTGGGCCCTTCCCGCTCTTTTCTTCCCTTTGGCCTGGCTGATCCTAATTCTCTTATTGGACGCTACCGGAAGGGTTCTGTACTTGAGACCTGGGTATAAGTTAGCTGTTGATGCAACCGATCTAAGCCGCCACTGATCTTCCACTAATAAGCTCGACACTGGCATCTCTCTTTCCCATCCATCTATGTTGATGGTAGTCCCTCCTGACTGAACCAGAAATATTCCACAACATTCATGTCTCTAACAGCTGTTGAGACCGCCGCGCGAACATCACAGCGGCTGAACGCGATCCCACAGACCATGCCGGAGACCATGCCACATCCACACGCGACGACAATAATGAATTGGGCACCGGACACACATCATCCTCGGGGTTCATTCTCTTACTATGACCAACGCCTGTATTCCCCGGCGGGCCAACTCACCGTAGAGCCCGATCATCATCGTCGTCCACAGCTGCAGCATCATCAACACCCGCAAACTGGCCATGTTTACCATTTGAATGAGATGCCACGCTCTGTGCCTCAGAACCAACCTCATCCTCCTCATCCGCCATCTGGGTTATATGCTACTGAACATACAGCTGGACAGCAAACCGGTCCACCCCAAGCTCCATCTACCATTCTTCTACGGAATAATGAAATGCTGGATCACGCGCAAGGCCACCATCCATTGTATGCGCCGAGAGTGCACTCGGTGTCAGAGGATCAACCGCCCGCCTTTATACATGGTCAGCATAGACCATCAATCGATATGCGTGCCGTGCCTCCCTCCACAGAGTATCACTTCAATCCGCCTCCTGTCACAACCAATGTTAGACCACCTGATTCGAATAGTCCTATGGTATCCCCAACTGAACCGAGGCCTGATCCTATGAGGATAGCCGATATTCTTACCACTGGCGAGAGAAGTGGCAGTAGGACGAGCGTGGACAACCGCTCACCCAATAACTGCTTCAAGCTCCAGATACGACAGCAACCGATTGCGGCTCGATCATGTGGATTTGGGGAGAGAGACCGGAGAGTTATCGATCCACCGCCAATCGTTCAGCTTCTCATCAAAGATGCCAGTCTCACGCAAGAAGAGATAGGAAAACATCTGCGCTATCCCCACTACGTGATGAGCTGCTCCATTTTCGATGAATCTGGGTCTTGTGATGCCTCGTTCATGCCTGAAGAGTATCGGCAACAGCGCCGACTCATGGGCTTATTAGTCAGTGCCCCGTTTGTTGGCAAGGATGAATATGGCGAGGAGGGTTGCTTCTTCTGCTTTCCAGACTTATCCTGCAGAACTCCTGGCTCATTTCGCCTTCATTTCACCTTGGTCAAAATTGACCCAATACGTGCAAAAGAGGTGAAGCGCTTCCCGACTTTGGTCACCGCTCAGAGCGAAGTTTTCACTGTTTATACAGCAAAGGACTTTCCTGGGATGCAGGCCAGCACAAAATTGACTAAGCGACTTAAGGAGCAAGGCTGTATTATTTCTATTAAGAAGGGAAATGACCGGTCCAAAAACAACAGGACTCACGATGATTCAAGCGATGGAGAGCAAGATGATGGCGAAGCTACGTTGCAAGGAAAGCGGCGACGCCGTTCGGCACGACAGTGAACACGCAGCATAATATACACGGCGTTCAATGTGTTTTCAAGGCAGGCAAGTTTTGGGTCATACACGTACACGGATGGGACAATATGGCGCTATATTGATTGACGATGCTACCTGGGTGTTTCTATACTGCGCTACAGAATGAAGGCTGTTCTGATGTGCTCATTATACCATTGGCTTGTCTCTGTTTCAGCAAGGCATGCTTCAATTAAAACAGTTTCAATATATAAGTTGATGTTGAGAAGGGACACTGTGCCCATATCACAACTTGTAGAATAAAGAGAACAGTTATTCTCTCTGTCTTCTTGCATATTCCCTCGTTGTCGCTAAGAACCCCAAATACCTGTTACAAATCGCGACACTTCTTGAGAATGTTCATATATAGCTCAACGGACCAGATCATACTCGACCACCGATGCATGACAGCTAAGAAGTCAACCCCCGACCAACAGGGTTTGTATATTACGCTTCTGTGAACAACAACTTTAGCAATAGCCGGGTTGTCTTGTTCCTTGCAGCCAGGAGGCGTAAATACTCCCGTTACTCCAGGTACGTAATTGTTACTCCTTTTCATGGCCTCTGGGTCTGTCCCAGCACCGAATCGGGTTATGACTAAATTCGGATGATTGAGTAAGAGTAGTTTACGGGTCACAAGTCATAGTCGCATTCCAGTATAGCGTTGGGGTCCCTACCAGAGGTTTCCGTGGGCGTCCACGAAGAAAGATGCCCAGTAGCTTGTTTCTCATCCAGGTTCAACTGCCTGACCGCTCGCTGGGAGGTTTTATGTTGCTAATGCAGGGTCTGGGTCAAGGAGCCTTGTGTAAATGTGGCAAAATGTGTGCAACTTGTTGAATGTGATCGGTCAAGTTAACTAGTACTTGTAACTAGATGTTAAAGTGAGATCTCGCGAGCAAGGAAAGATCTGATGACAGAAAATTTTGTGACCTGACAGCGTTCTCCTTTGTCGTTAAGCTCAACGTTCTTTAATCGCCCAACTGACTATGAGGATGGCATCTAGAAGATTGGCACCACACCACTTCACTGAGTTGATCGACAACTAACGTTAGTCTAGCATCATGCTGAACCATCTCAGAAGAGTAGAGTTGGTCGCACTAAGTAAGCTATCTAACTCACATTCACAGATGTCAAAATTTGGCGTATCAGCCTTTTTCAGATGGCTGTCCTTGCTAAATGCACACCTACTCGATCAGCGGATGTCAGACAGAACCTTGATTAAACATTAAATGTTATCAGTCGCTGCTCAATAGTCCATCATTGTTAGAATATCAATAGGCCTCATACTACCAATTTCTGCTATCATTCTGTCTCCCGGATCATGTACTGGGGAGATAGGCTCCGCCGTTACGATGGCTTGGGGCTACCCGCTTAGACTGGGCTGCCATGAGACTGCGACCCGTGAAAATATATACATACAGTACATACAAATATCGCCACCACCGAAAAGTGGTTGAATTTGGTGCGGGAACTACGCAAGTTCCCGCATCTACTAGATGTCGTGAAAGCTCCATCATCTGATCTCGTGTGAGCCCGTCAACTAGTTAATTCGGAGAACGCTTGTCATTACAAGTCTATGAGAGTACTGCATTGCTTCCTTGAGGGAAAATATCATACGGCACTCGATCTCGTACCTTGACGACGGATGTCAAAATAAATACAAAAAGTGAGGCATTAAGACTTGTATAAGAAAACGGCTCTTACGAACAATTTTCGTTGTTTCCAGCTCAGGCTGCACCGGAGCAAGGCATTGGAGATAAGTCTCCGGAGCAATCGTGCTATAGCATTCCACTGATCGATGATATATGAGTGACAAGCAGAGCTGCAGAGGCAAATCTGACATGTGTTTTCTGAATCACTGTCGTTGCCGATCATGCCAAGGCCCGGAGTAAGACACAAGGTTTTAAGACACATCTTTGATCCAGCAACTCATCCCTCTTGTCGCCTCTCGACACTACCCCTCACCATGCAAGCCTCAGCTCAACATGGTACAGCAGGTGTGTCTTTCTTGCACATGACTAGCATAGTACCGTCCCCTTTCTGGCATTGTCGACTCTCAGAGATTTCCAACGGTGTCTTGGCCGATTTTGTGACGAATCGAGCTCACTAGCAACAACAGGTTCGTTGCCAACGTTGCGTTAGCCGACATCAACCTATCAATCCTTAATATGCCAGAGCCCAAGACACTCTCAGAATCCTATTGCTGAAGCCTAGAATCCCATTCTTTCTCTTCCTCTTTCTAGCTTCTTCTATCCTGTCCCTGTTTACGGAGTGGATGCTCGATCAGATCATGAAGCTTGGCATGCAAGGAAAGAGGCGGTGTTTTCCAAACCACCTGGAAGTTATAACGAATTATTTCGTACGTGTTCAACAGTGCAAAATGTCAACACACCATTCCTAGCTGCTGGCTGAGCCTCCTGGCATATCTTATGGGTCCATGGGGCAAAGCATGTAAGGGAAGATTGTGTTTATCATGTTACCACACGGCGCAGTCTTCTACATGCAATGTCTCAAGAAAACTCATTTGGAATAAACCGGCAGCGCTAGTATCCCTCCCGTACGCCACATATTACCGATTGCGTGCTTCTGACTATATTATTAACTAAGGTTGTCTCAGAATGCATTGTAAAGTTGGCTGCCCGTTTTGGTGGGAGCGGCTTCATATCGACATTTCCCACAGGCTGTTGCTTTTATGCACACCGGCGTAAAATTTACTTCTGTTAAGCGTTTGGTTATGTCCATGAGACGATTTGTCCTAGGACTTTGTCGTCGATCTGCAACCTCCGCATAACGGCGAGAGAAGGCCTCGTATGAAACGTCGGCTAACTCTCGATAGAGCTTATACAGAAAACGGAAGATATCCCCCATCAGCCGTAGAGAACCAACAGGCCACAAGCATGTCTCCGAAGAATGCAGGCTTACATGACAATGTAGCCAACAGATGTTGAGGGGTTCATACCATGGAAATGCTCTTCCCGCAATATATATATGTATATTAAACTTCCTGTGGGCTCATAAGGTCCAGTACTATACCGGGAATCCCTATGTTTTCAATGCCATGAAACAGTGCGCTGGTGGCTTGGATTATGCTCTTACTCTTCAAAGGGACGGAACAAAACCTTTGAACTGGAAATCCTGACAAAATTGGGAGGAGAGATTATAGGTCTTCTACGTATCGCTTGGTCTTTCAAGCATCAAACCTGGTTTCGTGGCTAACAGTTTATGAACTTGGTACCAAAGAACAAGTTCCCGATGATGAGGACAATGTCTACTAAAGTAGCAGACTTGACGAAGCTCACGGTAGAGTTAATCGTAGGAAACACAACCACGGATCTATTCTCGTAGCAGACTTTGAACTCATCATAACCCAGCACATTCTGGCATGCTTCCCATTTATGGTAATAAGGCCAGCTCTCATGTTCTACCAACAACAAAACTTGGAAGACAACCTCTCTGCAATAATCAAAGTTTTATCCTAATGCACTCTGGACTTTAACATTCAGCATCATTGCTGTATACAGAGTACAATGCTCAAGAACGGACATCTTAACATTGAAAGTTTTTTGAGTGACACAGACCTAACCATTCAATGCAGAACATTGGTGTTCACGCTGGTCTACAAAAATACATTTCTGGTTGATCAGAATGATGTACTGTCTGATCTATTCTCCAAATCCCTTCTGGACTTTATGTGGGCGTGGGGTTGAATACAATGGTTTAACTAATTAATTGAAGATTAGAAGCAAGATGGCGGCTACCTGCATCTATTTGTCTAGCATGTGTAACTTTCGTACAACTTGAAGCTTGTTTAGAATGACGATGAAGTCACGGCTCCAGTTGCCTTCTTTGATGTATCTGAATGACGAGTTGACATCTGACCTATCATTGAAGCCAACAAAATGATAAACAGGCCTAGTGGTTTGCGACATCTTGAAAGGATCAGCCAGAGACTCGCAGATACCAAGCAACCGGGTGACCGCCATCGAGTATTTTTTCGGCCAAGAATCAGGAACTTACCGTTGATATAGGGCTCATCAGGTAGGTGAATGGTGAGTTGGATCTCAGTGCCTCCATCCAATTAACCTTGCTCATGAAGGAGATTAGGAGAAGAGATATTAACTCCCAACTGGCAGCTTGTGGTGATGGTAAAGGAATATACGCATGAACCACCCCTGTTTATACTAATGGTGCACTGATGTTTGGCTGGTCTTTACGATTGTAGATTGGTCACGTGCTGTGTAGCGTAATCAATTCTGCCCTCTATCGCCGCCAACGCCGACATCACGACTTCAGGTCTTTGACTTTAGGCTCCTGAACCTACACAAAACTCAATTTTGAAGTGGGTTGCAAGAGGAAGATCTGGCCCAGCTGAAGAGCAAGGCTCTCCAGCTGGCTTGAGTGCAGTTAGGTTCAGACTATAATTAAGGCAGCTAACTTAATAATATTAACTTAATAAAGCTTTACTACCTAGGAGGCAAGTGATATTTAAACTATAATAGACTTTAGAGATGCTTAGATACCTTTTAAGGCTAATATGCAAACTTAAAAAAAAAATAAAAAATACGCATTAACCAATAGGAGCCAGCTAAACAGTTTAATTGAGAATTTCTCTTTATAATCTTTGGCATAGCGTAGATGCTTAATTCAACAAGTTGAGGAGTTGAAGAGACGCCAGCCGTTGACAAAGCTCCCTTGATGGACAAACAGGGAGAGTCCTGGTGCGTTTCAGGTCATTCTGGTGGAGCTTATGTAGTCAGCAGTCAAGAGACTGAGAAAGGTAGAAGCCACGCGAGATGCTCTATAAAAGCCCGGATCAATCCAACGGTGTTCGACCTTTTGCTAGGAGTTAGTGGCGCAACCAACACATGCATGCGATCTATAAGTGATATTCGGATACCGCTTGGAGGCTCAACGGAGGGAAATGAAAACGAAAAGGTCTTTGAGTAAAGGCAAGGATACACTGTTTGTTTCTCTGACCCCAGTTCAGGTTGCTCCAGGGTTGAAACACCCGCTGCGTTTCGCAGCCACAAGTAATTGTACAAGGATCAGCCTGAGGTTTCCTGTGTTGCTCAGAACAGCCTGTACTACGGATTGAAGGTTGACAAATTGCGAACTTTGCTGTTCAGAATGAGGTGGCAACAACATATAAAAGACTATCGAATTCTCATCAAGTGAACTAACCGTCAATAGTTATAGTCGTTGATCGCCCAAGGACTATCTCGGTCATCCAAATTAAGCCCATGGCTCTACCCCTGCAACACTAGATAGATCCCTGCTGTTTCAGACCAGAGGTCACGATCTGCAGGCACTTTAGGGTGTGACCCTGTAATCTCCAAGATCTGGCGGGCCGGTCCTCATTGTCCTGAACCCTTTCTGTTCTTTGTGTGTAGAAAACGAGGAGTGGCGGTTGTGCAGCTTGTATTGCTACTGTGGTTCTAGCGCATGATCATTTGAAGCAAACATCTTCGTGATCAATGTATCACAGCAGATGAAGCCGGAGTGCAGAAATACGGACTGCAGCTCATCAATTTCACCACCACCAATCAAACATGACTGCGGCGGAACCAAGTCACACCGACTGCCAGCGCATATCTGTTGTACACTGCTTCCAGTCGTTACCGCCCATCTGCCTTACCTTACCTCTAGGTACCTATGAAGAACATTCACTAGGTTATTAGTGAGCCGTTATTTTCCTATTACATAGGGGCGGACTGTGATTCACAGTCCCTGTCAATTTCCCCTGTCCATCATCCACTAACCCGGGCGCCAGCCGCCATGAATGAGGGTTTTCGATGCAGGTACGCATATGGGTTGCAATAGAATCTGCCCAGCCCTACTCTGTATGAAAAACGAGAACACACATCCAATGATATTTCTGGACATTGGCGCTCATTGCTGATGCAGTTCTTGTCTGTTTCATCCGACTTGACTCCTATCACAACAAAGCCGACCCCAAAAGTACCTAAGGTTTCAAGCATTAATTTACACATGGCCCCTAGATGTGGCTTGAACCGCTATAGCCAATCCTCTTTCACCATTTTGCTACACTAAAAAGTTCCGAAAACGCCTGGCGGCTTGGGCGACCCCTGAATTAGGCCCGGCCGTTAGTAAAAACGGGGGAATAGTAGCTCGCCACGCCCATAGGCTCCATCACCATAATCCTTTGATCAAATAGACAGCCTCAATGACGAGAAAGCCAAGAAACCAATAATGGACGTGCACGCGCTTAGAGCATATCAAAGTGGCCGCAGTGACAAGGCCAGTGCAATGCTGATTATAGCATACGCTGTGCGCCAGTGCAGTGCTGGCAGCTGCGGCGAATGAATGAACTTGGATCCAATGGATCCTAAAGGATTCAGCCCAGGTTGGCCCCCGTTCACACAAAGACCTTCACCTCTGATTCTCGTCCAACATAACTTCTTTCTCTTCATCCTTCCACACGCTCTTTTTCTTATTTATCTTATTTTCCCTCGTACACTGCACTGCTGGGCACGTCCTCTCATTTTTCTACTCACTCATTCATTCATTCTTCAGAGCAGCTTCAGACCTTTCTTTTCTCTGAACTACTTGTTACCCTCCTTTTTCACTGTGTCGACCACAACGATCTATCCGTCATCTCTGATTCACTTGCACTCTACATAGTGACTGGACGGTTGCGAAACATTCTTTCTTTTCACAGGTGCTCCGGTATCACCTTCGTGCCCCTCCCCGCTTTACACTTGTCTGCTTCCTCTTGAAGAAGAAGCAGGTTTCATTCTCAGCGCCGAGAATCCCAGAGATCTCAACGCTAGCTTTTACATCGTTTCCTACTCCGCCATCGAAAATCCTTCCGTGCGGTTGAACCATTAGCTCGATACTTCAAACACCATTTGTCATTGTCAATCATCATGAAGTCCGCTCTCGTTACCGCCGCTGCGGTCCTCGCCGGCGCCGCTTCTGCTGCTCACGAGACGGGCACCTTCGCCGTCTTGCGCTTCACCAACGATCAGCTCACTAGAGGTCGTATGGATCCCATCCTTTTCCCTGGCCAGACCTCCACTCATGTCCACCACATCATGGGTGGCAGTGGCTTCAGCACCAAGGCGACCGGAAAGGATCTCCAGAAGTCAAAGTGCAGCAATGCGCTTGTCAAGGGCGACAACAGTAACTACTGGTTTCCCACTCTTTACTTTCATGACCCCAAATCTGGAGAGTTTGAAGATGTTGAGTTCGACTACTTCAATGCCTACTACTTGTAAGAGCACTACCTTGTCTCATTGCGCCACTCGAGAGCCCTTCACTTCCCCGATCACCGTATTGTCTTGCGCACATTACTGACAAAGAACAGCTTCGAGAAGACACACGATGATATAAAGCCTTTCCCTGTTGGTCTCCAGATCGTTGCTGGTGATGCTATGACCCGCACCATGCCGAAGGCTGGCAGCAAGCCCAACCTTGACCCTTCAAAAGGTCCTGTCAATCCTGCCAGAATGACTTGCCCCCGCTTGAACAACGATTACACGCTCCCATCCTGGGATGCCAAATCTGATGGCAAGATGGCTGGTGTAGGTGACCCTGTCAACAAGGGTGAGGGTGTCGGGTTCCCTGATCGAACTTGTGATGGCAAATATTCTCCTCTCCGAGCTGATGTCCACTTCCCCTCATGTTACAATCCCGAGGCTGGCCTCACCGACTTCAAGAACAACATGGCCTACCCCGAGGACAATGATGGTTATCTGGACTGCCCCAAGGGTTGGATTCACGTTCCTCACCTTTTCTACGAGGCTTACTGGCGCACCGACAAATTCACTGGCCGCTGGACTGAGGGTGAGGGCAAGCAGCCCTTCGTCTTCTCTAATGGCGACGTTACTGGATACAGCAGCCATGCCGACTTCATGGCCGGTTGGGACGAAGACCTACTCCAGCATATCATTGACACCTGTAACGCTGGTACCGAGGGTATGGACCACTGCCCAGGCCTGACTTATGGCCTCAACAAAGGCGACTGCACCATTGAGTCCGAGGTCGATGAAAAGATTACTGGCACCTTGAGCAAACTTCCTGGAAGCAACCCTTTGAGTGGATTTTCTTATGGTGATAAGGCCCCTTCAATGCCCTCTGGCGGCGACAAGGAGAGTAGCCCCAGCAAGCCCTCTGCCCAACCCTCTGCCCAACCCTCCGCCAGCAAGCCGGCTTCTGGGGAGAAGACCACTGCCGCTGAACTCCCCGACTACACCCAGCCAGCTTCTGATTCCACCGTTGTCCATGAGGAACCGGTTGCTCCTGAGCCTACTCTACCTTCCAACCCTGCAGTTGTGTCTGAGGCGGCTGCTCAAGCAACCGATGTTCTCTCCAGTGCCCCCAAGCCAACCGACATATTCGACAAACCCAAGAAGTGCAAGACTAGAGTTCATACCGTCTGGAACACCGTGACAGTCACACAGACAGCCAGTATGCCTGTCCAGACTGAGGCTGGCACTCCTAGCTACAAGAGAGATCATGTTCGACGACATGCTCACCACCATGGCAGTGGACACAATCATCTCCGCCGCCGTAGCCACCTCCGCCGCTAAGCATTGCTTACTGGCGAACTCGATCTGCTAATAGCATATTTTGACGGGCAGGTCTAACTTCGGTGGCAGACAGCTTTTTTCTCATTTCTTGTGATGGTGCATCTGCGGAGCATCTTGTATAGGGGTCCAGTGACCACTTCGCTTCCTTGGACCGGAGAATATAAGGTTGGCGATTTCATGGACAGGTATTTTGATTCAAGTTGCGTGGTGCAAGGGAATGGAATTAAGGGGAAGGAAGAAAGTTGTTGGATGATTCGCTTCTACACATGTACATTTATGGAGGACATACCTTGCTTACCAAGGGCCCAAAGCGCTCGAGCGCACATCTTTTGCCCGTCATGAATCCAGGGCATATGCAAAATACATTCAACCTCAGCACACAAAAGTGATCAAAATGTCCTCGGCATACCACGCCCGTTTCTAATCCTACTAGTGACCATATTGCTCGAGTGAAGAATCTGTTGTCAGGCTAGGAGTTTGGACTCTGAACTTAAGAATACTACAACAGTCTCCATATATCCACAGTTGCTCTGAGCTAACATTGTGCCATATTGTATTTTACTTTCGTACAGTCGCATTCCGAAACCCCTTCCTCAAAGCACCCCAGATACAGTAGTACACTTCATAACTAATGACTTTGCTTGTCGGCTAAAGTTCGGCTGGAAATTGAACGAACGACCAGCCTTTCTCTCTTACATTTTCTTCTTCACCACACGACTCTTGGTCTCTCAAAACTACATTGAAAATGTCTCTCTATCATGAGGCAGCAGAGATCTTGGCGGGATCATCATTTGAAGGTGGCAGTCTCAAGTCGCGTGTTTTCAAGAAGAAAAATCTTAAATCCGCACCAAACCAAGTTTACGCCTTGGTGTTAGAGAGTTGCAAATGGAGCGTCATTCTGAAAGAAGTGATTGAGAGATCAGAACTTCTGAAACTTGAGCGCAAGGTTTGCTGCCCGACCCTACACTAAGACTACGGAACGCCTATACTAAATCATGCACGCAGCTGACCCCGACGTTGTCATTACTTCTTGTGCATGACCTTTTGTTGGCCAAGAAGGGAATTGCTCTTCCACAAGGCCATGGGCTTCGTGCATCAATTGAGAGGCACAAAGGACGCATAAGCTCAGAGTTTAAGCTCGCGCGGCTTCGGAGAAAGATGCCAACACTCGAGGCTTTGAGAGAGCAAGTTGAGAGACAATGCGCTGGCGAAGAAGCGAGCTACCCTCGCTGGGTTCGTGTCAATGCTGTGAAGAGTACACTCGAAGATCAGTTGGAGACGACGTTCTCCAAGTACACTAGAGCCGAATCCATCAAGGAGGTCGTCACGAACACTGGGAGGCTCATATACATCGACCCACATGTGCCAAACCTTTTGGCCATCACTGCAGGAACAGATCTCACAAAAACTGAGGCATACACAACGGGCAAAATCATTCTACAAGATAAAGCCTCTTGTTTCCCTGCTTATCTTTTAGATCCAAGAGCAGAGGATGGCGACCTAATCGACGCATGCTCTGCTCCTGGCAATAAGACAACTCACTTGGCAGCGATCCTCAAAGAACATAGACCCGAATCCAGTACGCCAGAGCAGACAATCTATGCATTCGAAAAAGACTCTCGACGAGCACAGACTTTGGAGAAAATGGTCAAAATTGCAGGTTCAAAGCCTGTAACAAAGATTGGATTTGGACAAGACTTCCTACAAGTCGACCCTATGGCAGAGAAGTACAAGTCAGTCGGAGCTTTGCTACTGGACCCAAGTTGCTCAGGTAGTGGAATTGTCGGACGAGATTCGATGCCGGACCTTCACCTACCAGAAGGTATCAGTAGCACAGGAAAGGGTCCGACAGCAAAGCAAAACGGACGCAAAAGGAAACATGAGCAGACAGAGGCAACTGAGGACAGAATCATGATAGATGATGACGGTAACGAGACTGCCATCAAGTCGGAGAAGGATTTAGAAGCTCGCTTGGAGGCGCTTTCTTCTTTTCAACTAACGCTTCTATTACACGCCTTCAAATTTCCATCAGCAAAACGAATTACTTACTCTACTTGTTCAGTCCACATGCAAGAAAATGAGCGTGTTGTCATGAGAGCTCTCGAATCGGATATTGCGAAGCAAAGGGGTTGGCGCATTCTGTTGCGGAAAGATCAAGTTTCTGGTCTGAGAGAATGGCCCGTCCGAGGACTCTCTGAAGCCTGTGGAGGCGACGAAGATATAGCAGAAGCTTGCATTCGCTCTTATAAAGATGACGGGCAAGGTGTTATGGGCTTTTTTGTGGCTGGTTTTGTGAGGCCCGATGTACAGAAGTTCGGGACTAGCGGCAACGAGGGTCCTTACGTGCGAGACGATAACGGTGTGATCATTCGTGACATGCTCGGTATGCCAGTCTTGAAGACGACTGGTGAGCATGTCTCTTTAACGGCAAGAGATGATAACAGTGGCAATAGAAAGGAAGAGGAAGATGATGCGGATGAGGATGAGGAGGAAGATGATGATTCAGAAAGCGAGAGTACTAGCAGTACTGCAGCACATGATCTCAATGCTCGTCAGATCGCGTTCGATGCACGTCAAGGAACTTACACAGACGAAGATGAGTGGGAAGGCCTTGAAGATTAAACCGGCAGCCCGGGAAAAGCGCAGGGCATTTCTTTCGGCAGATGGCAAGACGTCATATCACAGGCCACTGAGATCTAATCCGTAACGACAAACGGCTCCCAGCGGAATGAATCTGCGCCTCCTCAATCAAGGACGAAAGAATAGGGGTATAACTTAAAAGACGAAAGACAGCGTGGTACCGGGTGATTCCATCCATCTTACGTGATTAATATGCCTCTACAACTTTCATCCTGATCGGTAGGCGGTTGTCTAAATGAATCCGAACCCCGTTTATCTTCTGTTTTATATCAAGAGCTTAGTAGGTCACCATGTTGCAACCATCACATCGCGGCGTAAAGCATCTCATACATCTTCTCGACTTGATCTGAAGGACTGAGAACGACCACGTCAGGACGACAACTGATGACAATATTCACGAAGTTGTTATGAAAGACAAGAGACACATATGCGGGCATCATTTCGCAGCACATCACGCAACCCAGGTAGGTCGGTCTTTGGTCACAAAGCATCATGAGGACCTCTGGTCTTTAGTTATGCAGGGGGTCAGTCTACTCTGTAGCTGGCTCTAGTCACAAACCTCAGGAAGACTTCGAGTCTTTAGTCAGGCAGGAAGACCTTTTCCTTTTTATTTCCTTTTTTGTTTTCTTTTTGTTTTCTTTTTTGGTTGGCGTTTGCGTTTGGCGTTGGATGGGGTTGTTCTTGCACGATGGCAGTGTCTTGTCAACTCTGACCGTCATGGTGCCGAGTTCCTCGAGCGGCCACAAGCAAGCCCTTCCTTCATGGAGTAGGACACAAGATTACAACAGCAAAAGACCAACTGCATCAACGACGAAAGGATTCGCCCTTCAAGCGACAGCTATCTCAATAAGGACACATACCACCCACGCCACATGGACACCCAACAACTATCAGCGACTCCTCCCATCTCAATGGATGAGCGCTGTCAATTTCACGCAGTAACCTCAAATCAAGCATCTATTCAAATTCCCCCATTCAAACATCTCATCCACCAAGGAGCCAAGCCTTTCTCGCACCACGAATGAGGAACTTCCCCAAGAAAAAAGACTCGAACCTTCACCAGCTGGCAGGCCTTCACTGCAAATATTCAGGGACATCCTCGAAATGATATGTCTTAAGTCATTCAGGATATCCGGTACAGAAGCGGACATCTGGCCTTGCGATCTCTGAGCGCCAGAGGAGCAAATCGAGGTCCAAGACCTTTCCTCCACACAAACCACGCAAAAGCAAAGCAAGTCATCTATTACAAGCATATATACGGCAGAAACCACAAGATCCCGTATACAAAAAACATCCCACCCACCTTATAAAAAACGCTCAAAGAACTCGAAATACCCTTTACCCTAAGGCAGTCGCCATACCCTTCCCCCATGCGCCATTGAAGCCTTGCGCAACAATAAACCATCAAGCAAAGCAAACTCCACTAAAGTTCGAAAGGTTTGATTTATCGGTACTAATAAGTCCAGAAGAAGAAGCCAGACAGAACCAATCCCAATCCCATAATGATCAGTTACCCTCAGAGGCAAATCGCCAACGCGAGACCCAGAGAAGCCTCAACAATCATCCTGCCAAGGATACCGTCAACCAAATCTTCATAATCCAAGCACTTAGCAAGGCCATAATCACGCCTGGCTTATCCCCTGCTAGCAGATTTATCCAAATAGCCTACAGAAGCAACTACCCTCTCCCGAACTCTAAGAGCTCCCCCTATCACCACTATTAAAGCGCCTTATCCACCCTACACCATCCCTGAGAAGGACCTCAAGCTGGTCAGCATCTCCGAGATGCGTCTCGAAACTCACCATTAGGGATCAGAGGTTCTCGTCAGCTCCAAGTACCCTAGCCTTTATCAGAACACCCAGTCTGCAAGCAATACCTGATCCAGCCAACAACAAGCCCCGGGGTCAGGACACCCAATATGTGGGCGCTTCCAACTACTCATGATGCCTTGAAAGCCAATCCTTTCCTATCCAGACATTAGTCACTACACCTATATCTCTATCGCCATAAGAAGTGCAACACACGAACCCCGCCGCACAAGATCCTCTCAATCAGTATCACTCTTAATACATTGCCTCTATCATACGTGCGTCAATGAATCAAAGAATGGCATCGCTTGGCCTCAACTCAGCCTATATAGCAATGCTATCTGGAGGGCATCATCATCTGTCCTGCCAGTTTCAAGCAGACGCCCAGCAACTGGCGTGGTGGAGACGATAGGAACACGCCTTCGCAATGCCAACAACTCGCTGCAGTGTATCGAGGCTGCGCTTTTACCAAACACCAACAACTCACTTTAACGCCTCCAAGGAAGCACGCACACCGTCGTCAAGCATCAATGATCTGCTGCAGCGTACCCAAGGCATATGACAGCTCATTCAAATTCACCCCAATCTGGAGCTCTCGCGTATAGGCGCGGTTGAGCAGCGATTCCTAGGGCCACGGGGCATACCAAACGATATACATCTCACTGCTTTCTGGCAGAGCGATCAGACCAGACAAAATGGAACATTCCCCGCCTCCTGCCGAAATGAGCATGAGCGGGGCAGCTGTACTCCTTTGCATTGAAGGCTTTCGAACAAGTCATCCATTCTCCTCCTTTTCCCCCTCAGTCAAAACCCCTTCACCAAAAACCTCTTCACCAAAACCTATTAAAGAGGCCCATGAGCGCACCATCCCGACTGATCTACTTCTAGCACTATTAAAGCGTGCCTTACTACTCTTCCCTAGTCTGAAGGTAGTCATCATATCTGCCACCCCGAAGGTGGATATTTCCCTGAACTGCTTCCTATTGAAGAGGCCCATAAGCGCACCATCCCGACTGATCTACTTCTGGCACTATTGAAGTATGCCTTGCCACACTTCCCTGATCTGAAGCTAGTTATCATAACTATCCGCTGCAAACGTGGATGTTTTCCTGAACTACTCCGGTCAAGGCAGTCATCTCCTCTATCCGGCCGAGAACATCCTGTCGAGATCCGTTATCTCCAACCAAGAACTTCTTACCCCCAACTGCGCCCTTACTCTTCCCTGATCTGAAGATAGCCATCATGTCCGCCACCCCAAATGTGGGTATATTCCTGAACTACTTGGTATATTCCTGAACTACTTCAGTCAAGGCAGCCATCTCCCTCTATCTGGCCAAGAGCATCCTGTCAAGATCCGTTATCTCCAGCCAAAAACTTCTCGCACCCTGCCCATCATCCAGATTCCCGTCCTCGCGCTCAGAAGCATCTCACCAAAAAGTCCACTACCAGCTGTATCTTCCGATTCTAGAAAGCCCGGCACCGAACTCCGCAGTGGCACGGAAACGCGTCCTACAGAGCAACTTCTCTTGGCTATGGCTTACTCCATGATACGAGTGTTATTTATGTTGCGACTTGTCCAGCTGCCCAGCATCTCGATTCTGTCCATGGGTCAGAAGCCTGCCACCAGGAGCCTCTCACCGACAACTCCATCTCTCCGATTTCAGAACAGGCGGCATCTACCGCCCTGCCGAGCACCAAGGTTTCCGCCCTGCGATCAGGAACAGTTCATTATCAGCTATATCCTCTCGTCAGACACCAGGCTGCAGTAATACACTGCCAAGTGGTGAAACAAAAGCATCCTTGTTATATATTTGCAGTGTATGGAAAGCTGGCAAGTCTTCCAATTGGACCTTCCACCATCGACTTCCTTCTTGCAGCTTATCAAACACGATGCGTTGTCATGCTACTCACGAAGCACGTCGGGCGATTCTCAAATCTACAGTGTCTACGAATCAGGCAAGCTTTCCAGTTGACACTTTGACCACTGGCTACGTTCTTCCGGCCTGACGCACCTCTGGACCGCAACACACTCTACCAAGAGGTCAGACGACGAGACCCCAACAGCTCTGCCTGCAACAGACTCCTCGAGTGGCGCGGAACTGTCTCGTATCATGCAACCTCTCTCCCATATAACTCGCGCTACGAGTGTTGCTTCTTTGGCGACGTGTTGAACAGAATGTTAATCACGGAGTGCAGTATCTGACTGTTACCAACCGAGAAAACCGGAGCACCTTCGCCTTGGTTACCGTGACATACAAGAGGCAGCATGTCTGGGAAGAAGGCAACCTTTCAGTGTTCTACGGTCACTCTCATATGTATGATCATCCCTTTCAACCATGCGCAGTCAGGCTGATAGCTATCAAGGGAACATCCTGATCACCCAGAAATCTCAAAAACAGAGCGCCCCAACCACCGAGACACTCCAAAGTTACAGGACATCTAGCATTCCAGCTATACGATCAGCAACCTCGAGCGTTATGTTACAGAAGAAAATTCAGTATAGCGAGAGGTATCACCATGCGTTTCGAATCATTTCTTTCATCGACACATCAGCAACAACAAATCACATGGCATTAAGCCGCATTCGCATTTCAACCCTGGTACCTTCTTAGTTACGACGTTCTGACATGATGCTATGGAATCGTCCATTACGATGTCGCTACAATGGATTTTAACAAAACCACTATGCAGAGGCGCCCAAACGCAAGGTCACTTCCTACACCAGGAGCCCAAGGCGACGGGGCTCATGTTTTGTGACATTATTTCAAGACAGACCATCATCTTTCGACCGCCCAGAAATTTATCACCCCGTCTTCTTGAGAAAGCTTATTGTTGTTCTCGAGCAAACTCCAGGACTTTAAATATCGCACCTGTTCCACAATTTCGACATGCCCAGGCCCGTCATTGCCATCCTGCCGAGCGTCTTGGTTTTTCACCCACGAGCAGACACTCATCACCTATACTATATCCTTCCAGCAGAACGTCAGTCCTATACCAGCCGATTTAACTTTGGCCATCACTGTCAACACATGCAGAGCCCTCCCTACCGGGATACATAAGAAACCCCGGGCATCAAGGAACTTCGCCAGCCACAAACATATGACAACAAATGTTTACAGATACCGTGCCATCCGAACGCTTAGTTCACCATTGCCATCAACTCGATATTGTCTCAACAACCACATATTCGCTGGAATGCCAGGGCGACGTTATTCTATCTTGACGCCATGACACAAGTCTGTTCTCACAGTCATCTCTCATATCATACACAGCTTACGATTACCGCCAAAAGTCCGCCACTTCCTCGCATGAACGATGTTTTGTCGCCAGTCTCTTATATATCGCCAGCAGCAGCACTGTTGATTATACGGTCAGGATTACCTTTTCCATGCCGTCTCCACATGCCCCATTCGACTGCGCCGAGAGCACGCGGATACAACCGTGAGCTCACTCGCACTTACATTGAACGATTGAGTACGCGACTGTGATTTGAACATACACCATACAAGCATACTATTCGACATTGCCCAAAAAGCAACAACCCAGCATTGTCTCTGTCCGACGTATCTCACACATATCCCACTCTGTGTTGCCTGCGGTATGTTTCTTTTCGTGCCTCCAAGTTTCTTAATTGACACGGCTTAGGGTTTATAGCTTTGCTAGATGTTTACATTTTTTTTTAAGTTTATATATTAGCCTTAAAAGGTATTTAAGTATCT
>JAAQPG010001067.1:0-17009 GCA_013186905.1 Fusarium udum | reverse complement strand
TGTGCTATAGTACACTTGTCTGACATATCTCGAGGTCTTTTACAGTCTTCTTTTAATTCTTCCTTTTCAGTGTACTTAAAGAAAGCCTAAAATTAAAAAGCTAAAAGTAGTTTAAAAATATTATATATAGAGATATCTAATTTGCTTTTCTAATAATATTTTATGCTAATTTAGCTATATAGTATTATTACTTATAAATAGATTTTAAATAAATAAACACTAACTTATTATATACTCATATGTAAATAGCTATCAGTCTTATTGCTTAGTTTTTACATTAGCATAAAGAATATCACTAAGTATCTTCAAGTATTAGGACTTACTAAAGGCGCAGATAGGGTAAGCCTATCCAATGCCTCCTGGTCTGATGGCTCAGGATTCTTGAAATTTACAGACGAGTTCCACGTAATGACAAACATCTCTTCCCCTATTTACTAGTAATCTGGAGGCGACGATGGCGTCCCAAACGAGGAGCATTGTCGGACTGGAATACTGATGTTAAAGTAGCGACAATCGGACGTGGACGAACCCGAAAACTTATACAGATCACATTGCAGAAGGAATGACAGCATTGTAGGTGTTATCGTGCTTCCCTTTTCATCACATCCGCGGAATGACTATCATCAGTGGCAGTCTCAAAACAGCCGACGTGCAGGGCTCTGTAGGTTTCATAAAGAGACCTACAAGTTTGTGCGTTGGCAGTGGTTGAACTTGGTTCGGGTCAAGTTAGCCTCACTGTCGCTTTTGTTGTGGCCATTATTATACACACTGCCGGGATGGGTCGATGTCGTTAAGAGTTCTAATGCTGCCGAGTTATTTGCTCTTCAAGAGAATAGATCTCTGGAAACAGGTACGATGGAGAAGTCACAGCCATGGAGGATCAAAACCAAGGTTGTACAAGCCTCTGAAGGGATCTTGATCAATACTAGAGGGGATGGAAGCTCCAGATTTGAGACACTATCTCAAGTGGATTATGACGTAGTTACCCTTGCGCATAAACTCGAAAGCTGGGTCAGTCTTTGGTGGCCAGTCTAATAGTGTGGATACTATGTTGAGATTCCCTATCCAGATGCGGATGCAGACTGCAGTGCTGAACAGGTTAGATCCAATTCGATGCCCCTGCATGTCGTAATAGGTGTACTTGATGAAATACAAAGCATCGCATCACCCAAGCTTGCCTCACTACCAGGCTAACTCTGTTCTGGAACCGCAGCTCTCTCTTTCTAGTTGAGAGCACAACATTACATCCTGGTCGTACGTGCTAGTTTTCATCGGCCCTACCACCATGGGCATGGCCGGTAAAATCTCTTCGCCCAACTCAACTTCTTTCTTCCTATGCTCCATCACATGCTGTCTGACCGTGTTCTGGAAGTGAATAGGTCCCTAAAAAAAACTAAGTCAGTAACTGGCAATTAAGTAGAATCTCATGATGGGTGACACTGACTCGTTCCTTGTCTGGGTGCAGTTCGCCACTGACAAACACTCCGGCTTCTAGATTGGCCTGCGCGGACTCGCACAATTCTTTATCTTCTTCAAGAACCTGTGCGTAGAAGTCCATCGTGGCTTTGAAGATTTCGTCTCCGGCCGACTCGTGGCGGAACACCTCGTTCTCTATTCTTGTGTGTTTTGCATCAACAGGAATCATCCGTTGGATGTAGAAGAAGTTCTTACTAAGTAATAGTGTCAGGAGTCGTAGCAAAGCTCGTTCCAGTGTGCATTGACTCACGTAACTGTAACGGACGTCGATGGAAAGAAGAATCTGATGGAGCGCTTAAAGTCGTCTGTCCCGTCATCTTCCTTCTTGTTGATGATTGTATGCTCCAAGCAGTTGCCCTTGGGTTCGACTTTGTATTTGGGCAGGTCCGAAACTCCGGCGATAAGAGGGTGGCTCGTTGGGCAGTGGTAGCATTCTGAATATTTAGATTACTTGTCCAAACACCATATTCCTGATAGCTTACCGTTGTAGTTCTCCATGACTCCCTTCCAGTTGGATTTAAGGCTCATATCCCACATATGGTCATATTTGTATCCACTGGTAAAGTCAAACAAAGTCTTCTCATCAACTCCGCCAAACTGCATCTCCCACGTCTCCTCCAATTCGGCCTGCAGGTTGACCCAGATGAAGCCAGTCCTGTCGATATGAACGTGAATTGGAAATAGTCCATGCTGGCTTTTATCAAAGTCTGGGACTGTATCGAAGCGAGGCGCCTTGGCCAAGTTTCCCTTCAACCCGTATGACCAGCCATGATATTTACAACTGATGATGCCGGTCTTGCTAGAGCGGTCCTTGATGACAGGATAAGCACGGTGGCGACAAGCATTATGGAAGCCGTTAATATTGCCGTCGCGGTCTCGGATCAGGAAGAAGGGAAACTCGGCATAGGTGAACGAGAGGTAATCGCCAGGTTGCTGGAAACGCAGCTTGTGAGTTAAGAGAATCCATTTCTTAGAAAAGATAGCTCGACGTTCCAGCTTGTAAATTTCGGGGGAGCGATACCAAGATGACGGAAGACCACGGGTTGGTTCTGTCTTGGTGTTAGCAGTGTTGTCCGAGGAGAGTCTAAGGAATTTCCACATGATGAGGGTGAGGATCTAAATGAGAATTCGAATAGTATTCAGAATGTGCAACAGGCGGCTTTAGATTGCGATTAGGGGGCTCAGAGGCAATACAACGATATTTTAACTCAATTTAAGATATCTGTGTAGACGCTTAAGCACTTATACCGGGGCATTTTATCTGCCCAATACCCTTCATGCCAATCTGCCGTGAATCCGTGTTTGACGAAGAATATCGCCGCTGATAGGCTCTGTTATCTTGATTCGACTAAAATTGCCTGAAACGGCCAAAAGTTTCATTGGTCATGTTAAAATTTCCTAAAGTGGACGTAATTCAGATCAATCTGATTGGCTGTAGCTCAGTCAGCTGGATTCATGGCTCTATCCTCAGGACTAGTGATTGATAACCTGTAGCCGACGATAGCCAGCTAAGACCGTTCATATTGGTCGAGCCTATAGTGGGCGATAGTTTTATGCAGCTTTGGCAAATGATATCGATTACATCGCGGAAACTGACGGTTATTATCCCTGTTTCCCCACCCTAGACTAGCTACTGCAAGTTGTGTATTAATGCAGCTATGAACATAGGGAAGATAATGCAGCAATTAATATCTATCCTTCGAGAATGGGGGTGGAAACAAAGGTTTATAATGAATTGTTGATTGTGGTATTGTTCCCTGTGAGATTTACTTGTTGCCGCCAAGGTGTTTGGTAATCATGGGTGGAGTCGATACCCCGATCGCTAAGTGTCTTGTTTTCCTACTCTACCTCCACTACAGTATACCTCTTGTGTCAGATGGATGCTGCCATTAATTTGTAGACTGTAAAATGGCCGAAAGCTCATGTTGACGATATCTTGCCACGAATAGTCGAAAAAGGTTTGAACCGCCAGGTCTTACAGTCGGCGACTACAAATACGAATTTGACAGACAGAACGGAGGGTAGACAGTTTCACATGGGAATATGGATCAGTTTAATCTCTAAAGCCATAATTAGCCACTACCTTCAACCGGTTTGAACATGCTAGGTAAACTACAAAAAGTACACTTCCTGGTCGGTGAGTTTTACCTCAACATTGACATTTGGATGAAATGAAACCCCTTACAACTGGGTAATGCATGGATGAGCTACACTGCCCATAACACCTATCCAGAGACCATATTCCTGTTAATATTTTAGTCTCAACATATGGGAAGCCTAATCCATCGTCATTGGCTCATGTGCTATCATCCCACTCAAGTACACGCGCTATCGCAAATCGTGATGTATCCCTATAAATGCACATTCAGCGTGACCCAGTTCATCACATCAGTAAGGTCTTACCAAATCCTTGCCCGGGTGATCTTTGCAGTCACTTGACAGCGGAAAATACCGTTTGACAGACCATAAAAAGGTCAACGGATTATAGTTGAACACGAATTTCGCATGCGGCGCTTCTTCACGGTATATATCAAGGGTTTCTGGCTATGTTCAGCGACTTCTCTCCATTTGACAGTCAAGGAAGATAACTGACCTTCAAAGAGCGTGATGACATCTGAAATCTGAGATCCTCGGACCCCAAAGCCAACACCGGCAACGTTCCAGTGGACGTCTTTCATGTGCTTACTCATTTCGGTACCAGATATTTCCGGACCTCTCCACACTGCTGTATATTGCTCAGTACCGCAAATAATCTCTTTGTGTCGATGGATTTACCTCTCACATTGTATCCCGCCTCTCGTAGCTGACGTGTATGGTCGAAGATCTGCGCTTCCACAAGGGCGGCATCATAGCCCTGCTGCGTAACATACATATGCCGACCAGGCAACCCGCTTCATATCTCGTCAGTAAATATCACATCAACAGTCTGGGGGCATTGACTCGCGTGTAGAAAACATTAACTTCCCCGCATCCCGGCAGAGTAGTCACGGAGCTAAAGATAGACCCAAGCGAGAGGAGAGATTGTGAGACGAGCATTTTGGAGTTGAAGATAGCGTAAGCAAACTTCATTAGCTAGCCTGCGCGTTTTATACACAGCTGGTCAACTTCTATGTCAGCCACTTCGTCTTCCCATTCGTCTCATCTCAGACATGTTACAAACTCAACATCTCGTATTGGCTGTGTTGTAGCTGTGGCTGATTGTCCGCGCATTTTGTGTATCACGATGATTGGACGACGAGGTTCTCAAGGCAAACTCGGCTTCTTAGCCGGGACCGAAATTGGCGCTGCACAAGCGTCAATCGAGAAAAAGGGCTCACAACAAGTTAATGATTTTTCGAAACACTATAAAGGGTTTGAAGATGCGGAGCTTGATACTGGTAGTAAGGATATATAACCCTTGTGTTATATGTCTATGAGATATTGACAAGCAAAGAATCAGAAAAGAACTGATCCAGAAACGGCTCCCCATAAACATCCTCCAGGTCAAATAGATTATGAGAAGCATTCTCCATTAGCGCATTATCCTCGTCGCTATTAATGGGATGTATAAACTTGGTCGCAACCTTGATGGTAGCGCTCGTCGCAGCATAAGTCCCTCCAGATCTGCACAAGCTCGACCAGTCAACTCCAGACATTGCCGGATCAAGGAGTTCCCACATCATATCTGGTTCAAACTGAATAGTTGCGCTGCTCGATTCGTCATCTTGTGGGGATTGTCGCTTCTTCTTTACTTTGATGTTGAGCGTTCGTAGAATCTCGACCTATAGCACTGTCAATATCCCTATGGACTAGAGTTGCAAAAGGCTCACCTTTTCAGCAATATGAGGCCATTTTCGAGATAAGTGCTCCAGGAATGTCTCACAAATAATCAAATTCTCCTTCGCCTTCTCCGAAACCTTCCTATCCCTCGCAAACTGAAATATCCACAGTATCGAAACACACCCCGCAACAGCTTGTCCAACCAAAGGATCATTAACCTCAAACTGTCTATCCGCACATATCCTCACAAGTCTAGAAACCCACTCTGCATGGAATAAAGCTTGATCAACTGTATTCTGCAGAAAAGAGCGTGGTTGAAAATTCCGACCTGCGCGGCGAAGAGCGACGAGCTGGACGAAGGGGTTGTTGAGGATGGCTTGGGTGGCGTGCATCATTACTTGGAATAATACCCAGGGTGCCCAGTATTCTCTGTTTTCGCTGAGTTCGGAAGGTGGTTGGTCGGGGAAGGGGGCGTTGCGGATGAGATGGCGATGGGAGGTGATGTTTTCGAGCTCGTATAGCTTTACGGTGAGTTGGTTGTGTCTTGAGGTTGCTAGCCATGGATATTCGTTCGCTCCGTTGCGGATATCGCGAAGGTAAGAGATTATACTGCCCCAAACGGAAATGTAGCCGAGACACGTTGCGACAATGCCTACGTCTTGGACGTTTGCTTCGTATGCATCCGTCAAATCAGCGCAATACGTCTTCATCCCGTGCAGAGTCGTTGGCCTAGGTACGCTCTTGGGATAATTCGGGGCGTGGGTAACTTCGAAAAGAGTGTTGCAGTGGGGAGAAAAGGTGCTTTCTAGGATAGCGATGCTCCAGTGACATCTTGAGATAGCATCATCAGACTGCCGTGAACCGCTGACCTTGGAGTCTGAGAGTCGAAGCGACTCCAACTTGGCTGCCATGCTTATCATCATCCACGCCCGTGAAGACTTTCCAGCTGTATTTACTTAGCGATAAGTAAATACCATGAGAATGAACGTACCGATGTGATCACACAAAGCAAGCAGACACAAGGCCTGCACAACCTCCAACTGAGCCAGCCCTTCCGCCGCCATATCAACAACTACACTCCTCGCTGACGTGGTGTAGTACTCAATAGCTTTCCCTTCCAACCCATAGTAGAAATTATGACTTGTATAATGTAGCGACAAAGCCAGAACGCTCCACCGGAGGTACTGAGGTAACGTCCCGATCTTCAGCTGGAGACGCTTCGGATCAAAGAGCGGAAGTGGCTGGAAGTAGAGCTTCTCGCGGTAGGCATTCACAAAGTCTGTTAATAGGTCCGGCGGTGGTTCAGGGTTCGCTGGTGACCTGTTCTTGTCAGTCAGTCAATATGGTTCGGAAGATGCATCGTACCACGAGGAAGTTTCTGAGAGCATTGCTGTTATCGGAGGTAACTGCGGATGTATACGCGGTGAGTTCGCATGGCCATTCCAGGTATTGACATCTTGGCTTTGATGTCTAGTCCCAAAGCTTTGACTTCAATTCAATTAGCTAGGACAATCACTCGACCCAATAACTTACTCTAGCTCATGGCTCGAGCCAGTCGGTGATATGCCAGCATGCTGTGCTTTAAGAGGTCTGCTTTTCTACATCAGCTCTCTCGTTTATCTAAACCTTCCGCGCAGTGACTAACAAGCTCCGAGCGAAGGATCTTCGACTGCTGGTGACATGATTCCTAGGCAGATAAGTACAAGTCTGATTCGCCATTCTACAATGCGAACAGCCCGGTTTCTCAGCAGGACATTTAATCTTCTTCTCCCTATCACATCGTCAGTATTTGGTATCTATCACGACTAATAACGTACCGACAGCGCTCACAAGAGCGCCTTACACGCGGTTCGCCTGTTGTCCTCGGCATTAGTGAAACCTTTACGGGGATCGTGCAAGTTTCGGAATTCCGGTCAGCTCAGTTTCCTGGGGTAGACTTTGAGTATCTTAAGCTCAAATTCCGGGCGTAGGCTAAAAGTGATGGAGGAGAAAAGGTTCGGCCGGCGTCATGAAGATCGGAGAATGGAAACCCCACAATGTGTCATTGGGAATGGGTGTGATTCGTCGGTCGGAGAATGTCAGAGAGATAAGATGGCCGAATGGAGAATGTGGAGTATTTATGCCGTGTCACTTGATCGGGATGGATACCGATGGGGGAATGAGACCGGGTTTGTGAGCGCCAATAGATAAGATTGTAGTATCAACGACTACAAAGCCTCGATTCGGTTAATATGCGACTCTAATTACAGCCGCAGTATGTCTGCTTGAAGAAAATAGGCCCAGTCTTACCAATCCTCCAACCTCCATGACCATTCCTCACCATGGCGATGAGCCATTCTGATACTTCATCCACGCAGCAAAACCCTCATCGTCAGGCCACTCCCTCGGCGCATTACAAAACTCACAATCCGCATCATGCTGATAAACAGTCGTCGGCAGGGTTTTCTTGACCTCAGTACAAACACCGTCTCGTTTGAATCCATCGCATAGCCATATCTTGTAAGTCTCCGATCTGATGAACCGTCGGCAGTGCTTGCATAGCCAAGTCTCTTTTCTTTCTTGACACATCTTGGGAAGAAAGGTGTTAGTAAACCCTGATCGGAAGTGGATATTGTGTTGTAAGCGTTTTCAAGCTTGGCTGGTGTTTACTCTGAAGTTTAGGAAATGGTTGGAGGAATAATGGGGGATGAGAGGAAGCCTTTATACTTTTGGAGGAATGGTGATGCTGAGTGTTCAGATGCAAGCTCTCATTATCACTGTCTTTGTGAAAGTATTTGAAGAATTTCATTCTTATTCATCACCTGTGTTCGCGGCTCAAAGCTTAACTTTATAGGCGGTAGTCAAATTGTATAGTGCGTTCTTAATCACATCTTGATAAATTCGCATGTTCACTGACCTCAGCCGTTACAAGTCTCTTGTTCACTGCTGAAAGTCAGCACGTTCACGTACAAAGTCTGACACTTCTTTGTCTCCTCACTCACCCTCCCACAGTACAATCAGAGATATCTGCTCATGAACCAGAACTTCGCATCACTGACTTCTCTCCTCCAAATTTTAATCCTCCCGATGGCGCCGTTCATAACATACTTTATGCTCAGTGATGCTGCCTAATCTTGCCATGAAGAGCAATGTATCTGGATGCATCACCCTGGATTGGTCCAGAATGTGTCCTAACTTTATATCTCAGCGGTTTCAGATTGGGTTTCTCGTGGCTGTCTGCGGGAGATGCTTTTATATGTGAAGAACCGTGACCGCAAACTCTTAAATGGGTAAATTCTTGCCATGAAACGAAACAATAGTCATATTCCCTATGGACTATTATTCCTAAGTGTCAGCGACCCATTGCACCCTTTTCCACAGTTACTACTCAATAGTTTATGTCGCATCCCCCATTTCCATCCCTTCTCCACTGTACGACTCCTCTGATCCAAGGACAGTCTGCAGCAACAGTATCATGCACAACGGGGGCAAACGCTGACGCGCTACCGCTAGCTTAGGCCATGAATCACCGTCGATCACTCCAGCCCCAGAATTGAGTCAAGGCTGAAACGGTTAAGGCTCTTGCAGCCAACTGCGCGACGTCCGTTTGCGTGTCCTCCGCCTCAATGCTCTCCCTATCCTCCATCTCAACATCAGAAGCAGTGTCTTGGGTAACAGTCCCTCCAGGGAACGGAGAAGACCTAGTAGCCTCAGATGGTACATCCTCCACTTCCATTGTCGCGACCGCTTTCCCCTTCCCCTTATCTATCGCTGGAATGGAAGAAGGCTCTCCGTCACTTGTAGCAGGTGATTCGGTCGAGGCGGTTGGGTCATCTGGCTCTTCATCCACTTCAAGACTTCGTTTGGACAAATACTCGAGACTTTTCTAGATACTCTTATCCGCTTTGGCCAGTGCACCAGGCAACCAGCCCTTCGCGTCGACCGGGATTATCTTGGGCAGTGTCGACATGTAATCCTCTGCGGGAACCCCCGTATTCATTATTTGTTTCTTCAGCTCTTGTACCCTTTTCTGTTTCCGCTGTACCTCTGTTTCTGTTCGGCTTTCGTCCGCAAGAACTGTTTTGAGCTCTTCCTCCGCTTCTTTCTTTTCCTTGCGAAGACTGCAGTGCCAGCAGGCGTGCGATCCAACGTAGGACCAGTATTTCTTGTGAGGTCGTATTCGGCGCTGACATATGAAATCGCCCTTGCGATAAGGCATCTCGTGGCCCTTTCTCTTGCGCTCCGCCTTTTCGGCCTTGGTCATTGACACTGGGGGCTTGCCGCTGCAAACGTGGTGGGTCACGACGTGGATGATGACTCTCGAATTGCAGTCTTCACAGCGCTTTTCGTAGCTGGACTTCTGACACATGTTGATCGAGTTCGAGGTGCGGATTGTCGATGCTGTTGATGGTCTTGCAGGCGAGCCGTGATGGGGATGATGAAAACAGGAATGAGAGAGGGGAATGCCGGGCAAGGTTTTTGAGTCGGCGTTGATGCAGTCGGAGGCGTAACTGTGGCGCGTTCGGTCAATGGTAAATGTGCCGTTCGCGATGACGATGTATATTTGATGGCGGTGGCAGAAGCTATGCCTATGATGATGATGAATTATTCGATGTACGGATCAGAATTGATATGAAGGGAGAATGTTGTTTTTTGCAACTGAGGGTGACTGGGGGGTGATGGAAGTCGCAGTCGCTGAGTGCATTGACTGTGAAGGAAGGTGAATCATTCAGGTGCCGAGAAGACTACGACGGCCTGGAATTCAAACCACCCAACAGCCTGACTCGATGAAACGGCAAGGCAGTGAATTTATTGCCTCGTGCCCTTTATCGTCATGATGAGGAAGCCATCTCGCATATAACCTCATCGCAATTCGGGTCTCATTGATAAGCTTTGATGCACACATCCCCAAGTGATTGATCAGGTATAGGTACGGTAAATTGACTATGAACAATGAAATAGGTCGTAGGTATCATGCAATCTCGTCTCCAACATCACTCATAACAAATCCCCAATACATCTCATCACCACCACTCCTTACTCTCGGTGCGTAGTTCCAGCATGTTCCTCCTTATGATGTCCCAATCCACCATCAGTAACACCCGACGGCCTCGCAAGCGTCTCATCATCACTCGACGCCGCAGGGACAGCAGTCTCGAGATCCGTACCAGCCTGCTTTCTAATCCTCGACATCTCCTCAGGAGGGGGAGGAACCCACTTGGCACTCTTCATAGGGTTCACCTTTTCAAGATACATGGTATCAATCTCCTCGAGAGTACGTCCCTGTCCTTCAATGACGAAGAAGTAGACCAACAGACCGCCCAGGACGTTACATCCTGCAAAGACGTATCCGTAGCGGAAGTCAATGTCTTTCGTGATGAAAGGCGTGAAGAAAGCGAGGAGGAAATTCCAGAGCCAATTGCTAGCTGTTGAAAGAGCCATGCCCTTGGCACGATATCGCGAGGGGAAAATCTCAGCCATGATAGTCCAAATCATAGGACCCCAAGTCGTAGCAAAACCGAGAATGAAGAGACAAGCAAACACAATCATAGCAATACCCGCACCCTGCGTCTTGGTGGGATCATCGCGATCAAGCGAGAAATGACCGACAGATGCAAAGATAAGGAAGCAGATAAACATCCAAGTACTCCCCGCAATGAGCGACTTGCGCCGACCGTAGTGCTCAACGATATACAATCCAATAAACGTAACCAGAAAGTTAATCGTGTTCAGAATAATCTGCGTCTTGTAGCTGTTGATAGACACAGACTGAAAGATGGTAGTACCATAGTAAAAGAAGTAATTCGCACCAGTGAGCTGCTGAAACATCTGAAGCGACATTCCGATAAAGATACGATAAGCCATGCGGGGCGCTTTAAACATGCCGATGAATTCTTGAACGGGGTTCTGCTTGATGTGGCTCTCGGCGCGGAGCTTGGACTCGATCTCTTCCATTTGAGTATGGATAGCCCAGTGATTAGGCGTCGCGCCGTAGACTTTGCAGAGAGTGTCGCGCGCACGATCGACTTTACCATTGCGGTAGTCGAAACGGGGCGTGTCGGGGAGAAACAGAATTCCAATGCCGAGAATGAGGGTGAAGGCCCAGCCGACGCCGATGACGATGCGCCAGCATGCAGAGCTGTTGGGATGGTGCGTTACAGTGCCGTAGTTGAAGCACGCAGCCAAGAAAATACCCATCGTCTAAGCAAGCGTCAGTGCAACCCTTGACACTTTTTCTCCACAGATCGTCGGAACAGGAAACTTGGCATGCCAAGAATTGTGTCACTTACAATAAAGAGCTGATAGCAGCAAACCATGGCACCTCGAATCCACGGCGGTGCAGTCTCGCCCTGGAACATAGGAACGAGCAGTGACAAAGCGCCGACTCCGAGACCAGCGACCCATCGGCCCATCATGATCTGCACCCAGTCCCTGTCTGAGGAAATCTGGATGATGAAGCCAATAGCAATCATCCACGTCCAGCCGGAGATACTATACTTTCTTCCAATGCGGTCTGCCACAGGCGCTGCGATGAGTGCGCCCATGAGTGTACCGATTGAGAGGAGCGCTACGATGAGGCCTGAGCGGACGGTACTGAAAGCTTTTTCTCCGTTGCTGTTTGTCTGGGCGAAACGGTCGAGAAAGTCTGGCATCTCGAGGAAGCCCGAGATTTGACCTGTATCATAGCCAAAGCTGTTCCCGTCAGTTCATGTTGTGGAGTAGAATGGTAAGAGAACTTACAGCAGACCGCCCATAGAGACAAAGGTAGCTAGGAGAAGGGATCGGGGCGTGATACGAGGTAAAGGCGAGTAATCAAGACCAGCGAGAGATCTCCTCGCACCAGCCTCTTTTCCCTTTTCAGAGTTTGGATTCTGGTCATCGAAATGAACAGTGAGGAAGGACGGCGCCATGATGGGCAGTCAAACTGTATCTCTACAGTGTATAATAGTATGTAGTAATCTAGTGATGATCCAAAGTCAATTGGTGATTGAGTTACTCGACAAACTGGAGGGTGTCGAGGATTTAAATACATACTGATCGAGAATGACGTTATAAAGCAAAAGTGCGATACTTCGTGATGTCAGGCCTGAAAAACAGGCGTCCAATGAGCCGCACTCCGATGCCCATCCTGGCTATCATGGTCTCGAGACCACGAAATCGGTCCGTCCCATTTATTTTGCTTCTACCAATTCTGTGGGGTTAACAAGGGGAATGAACAATAATTGGGTAATGGGGTGAATGGGTACCACCTCCACGGGGTTGTAAAGCTGGGGAAAGCCCGAGATCACCTCTGACACTTTCACAGCATCAAAGGAACGGTGTCTGTTTGGTATGACGATATGGCTTTTAGGATTCGTAGTGGCTGCAAAATTAACTGAAACGGCCTGTAATGCAATTACTCTTAGCACTTCTGATTGGGGGAAATGTCCCCGTGATGGGCTGGATGACAGTTTTGGTTGGAAGCGTTAGTGAGGCTAACCCCTGTTCAGTACTATTCTGGATTTGGTTGACCATCAAAACATGACGACACCCGAGGGATCCGGAGAGACCATGACATTTGATTCAATGAGCATCAGTTCATGACATTCTCATGTTGAGATTGACTCTGGCTCAAAGTCAATCGGCTTGTAATTCAACACATCTCTACACTTAGATCTCATTGTTAAACTCTTCTGTAAGACATTGAATCACTACCCAGCCGTCAAAATCTCTTGTCTAACCTGCCAAGCCCCGTTTGCCGATCTCCCTTACAAATCTTGGCATGCGAAGCAATGACGCCAATCCCAATCCCCGACGATCTCATCCATTCTCTCCAGGTACCACGACACTTCCAAGAACTTCTAGATACTGTACCTACAAATTACCCGCTCTTCGTCTCCGAGCGGCCCTGCCTCGGCCGAAAGCACTTTTATCTTTTCTTATTTCTCCATACCCCGTGTTCCCCATTCTCCATGGTCACTGCAACAGTAGGTTTTTGCTTGACTGTCATGGGATGTGGGATGCATGTATCCTTCAGCCGCGTCCGGATATCCGGTATTCCCAGCGCCACTGCGTCATAGGCAATCCTCTTCTGTTAACATTGTTAAGGAATTGTAACGTACTTCCCCGGAAAACCAGTTTTTATGCTGGTAATTTACCGAAAGCGTAACTTAATTCCACGTGCTTCCCCAATCCCCAATTCGTTTATCTAAGCAGCCGTTTGCATTCAATTCCCACGAGTCAATAACGCTTTGTTTTGTTGGACATACTGTATCATGTCATTGTCGGGGAATTTAATTTGCTAGCGCCGTATGCCGCTTTTCTTACCCTACATAAATTCCTTTCGTGTTCGCATCGTGGTGTACCTGAATGCCGAGCCATCCGTAGGGCTGTCAGCTTTGTGAAGAATTCGTCAATGAAATGTTGAAGAGTGTATCACTTGACGATCTGCGTTTTTCATGGTATGATAAACGGGCCGACAGCGACGCGTAACATCGAAAGTCGATGGTCGGCTTCACGACACCGTGAGAATGGGATTGTCATTGAAGCGGCTGACAGCCCACGGGGCCCCATAGTCGGGAATATACGGTTATCGAGGTTTGCATTTGGGACAAGCTTATCTTCTGCTGTTTGACAGTGCCGAGGTAAGTTGCCGGGCTGTTCGGTGATTAGGTAAAGGCGATGATGCTGGAAGTGCCTATTACGATCGGCAAAATTGGAGTAGAGGTTTGGCAGCAAATGAAACACAGATATGATATTTCAACATCGCAAATCCTTTTTCAATTATATTCCTATCGCGAATCACCTTTTACCACTCATTCCAAAAACAAAACCTATCTTGCCAGATGCTCATGGCATTCTCACCCTTCCGAAAGCCCGAGCTCGATACGTAGGTAGTAATAGGCAGGTTGACTTTGGGTTCAATCGAGACTGATTGACCTCGGATAAGGAGAATGCTGGGGCAGTTAAATGAGTGCCTACTTAATGGTCAAAGTCGATGGACCGACGATTACTGCCTGTGTAGATGGCCGTCTTTAGACTGACCGATAACGTCCTTTAGGTGTCATTCATTTACCGCTTTCACAAGCCGAAAGTCTCTTGAAACAATGTTTCAACGCCATGAGAAGACAAATATAACCTATCAGGTGAGGTTGAGTTCAGCGAGGTCTAGAGTACGCCACTGAAGATGATGTTTTCGTACGTTACCTCTGTTCTTTTTGTAATGAGACATTGCGTTGCTGGGCTTGGAAACGTTTATGGCGAGCTGAAATGCCTAAGCAAGATACCCCGCCGTGACATATGAGCTTATTGGGCAAAACAGTGTGATCAGCCCGCCACTCAATAATCACATAGCTTAACTTCAGCTTCAGCTTCAACAGGAATGTTGGTTCAGATTGACCGCAAGCCACATGAGCTGTTCCGATATTGTTGGCTTGGGTGCTACATTCATCTAAGAGTCTCTCGCATATAAATAGACAACTAAAATCCGCGACTTAGTAACAAAACTCCAGGTTAAATTATACTGTCATTCTCATACAAGCACTTCCATCTACTGCATATTCCTCTCACATCTTTCAGATTTGGTTTAACAGTCACTTGACAAAACCACTCTATCTCACAATGTCATCAGGTCCTTGGCCAAAAAACTTCGTCGGATCTCATGTTCTCTTGACTGAGGGTGATAAAGATCCGTGGGATAAAGTTCGCGAATCTTGGTCCCAAATCCGTTTCGATGCCATTGATGTTCTATTCATCAGTCCCTTTTATGTCAAGCCTGGTGACTTCTCGTTCGAGCTTGGCAATGGTATAAACCTTGTCGAACGCTTTGAATGGACGATCCGAGCCGCTCGCTCTAAAAACCCCAATATCGTCATCATTGTGGTCCAGTTCTGGCAACCTGATAATGGGCAAAATGATTTCGAGCTCCTTGATGATGATGGGAAAATCAAGACGTATGCCGACTCAGTCGCAGCCTTCATTGGATCATACTACAACAAAACACTTCCCAATATCTCCGGAAATGGCCAGGTCTCTGCTAGGATTCAAGGCTATGATGTCGATGTTGAGTCAAGCACTCTAGTGGGCAATCTCCCCAAGATCCTCATGGCCGTACGCCAAAGCCTTGATGGCCTTGCGCAGAAACTAGGCGCATCTAAACTCTCTGTTTCGATCACTCCAGCTTGGGCCATGTGTCTCGATTCCACCGTTGCCCAGTCCTGCGACTATATTAACATGCAGAACTATAGCGGTGGTGCCAATACATCCCCTGAAGCTTATCTGAATGCTGTACCTGGCCTTGAAAAACAGCAGCTTGCGTGGGGCTTCTGTCCCGAAACGCCTGATGAAAGCACGCAACTCTTGAAGCAGTTTCCCGGAGTGATCAACAAAGCTCAGGCTATTGCTGCGGGGGAATATGGGGGAACCTATACCTGGCGGGTCAACTCGGACAATTATGGCTATGAGAACATCTTCCAGGTTTGGCTATATGATGTGGTTCACGGAACAACTCTGCCCGGAAGCAAGGATCAAAGCGTGGTGCAGAAGTACTGGTCGACTGGGGGTCGGTATGCCGATGGAAAAGCTATCCCACCACAGGATTTGAATTAGTTTGAGCTGCACTAGGAATGGAAGAGTGCTTTAGTCATTGTGCGGATTCAGATGAGATTGTATGTTTGGGATTCCTGAGGTATTAAACACGGACCGCAATTAGCTCGCTGGGACTTTCTTTAACAATATTCTTCGCAAATGTTTCTTGCTATTCCATTTAATATTCTTCTCAAATAAATCCAGATTGTCTTGTATTGACTGAACTTGTTATAATGCTCAATGATGCAACGCTTTCCCTCATAAATGCTACCCTAGAAACACACTTTAACATGGATACCCGTTACTAGACGAATTTCCACCGCTCGAAGCAGGGCTACCACCAATGCAGCCATCACAACCGTTGATTGTCTTGCCGTTCTCCATCTTGCTAAGTCCACTAGGGCATGCGCCACATGGAGGTGCGCTGTTGGCATACCAGAAGTCGTAGCATGTGTTGGCACCAGCAATGCTTATGGCGAAAAGGCCGAAAACGAGACCGACAGATGACAGGACCTTGGTTGTGTATGTGTTCGAGTCTACTGATATAGTTAGTACCAACTTAAGTCAGGCAATACTGAGCTGCCAGGCTTACCGTAAGAGGACAGGTTAAAGGATGGCTTAGTAGAGTTGTAAGTAGAGAATTGCTTGGTAGAAGTTGATGGATTAAAGGCTCTATTCAATTATACTATCTTAGCATCTTAATTTATACCAGTCATTCTAAATAAAACATGCTAGACTTACCTCTCCAGACACCACTATGCTAATGTAACTTCTTGTACATGAGCATCGTCAAAAAAGGCTGGTGGAGCCTCTGGTGGCCTGAATAACTCCTCAAGGCTTTCTTCATCCATTGGCTCATCCAAACAGCTTAGATGAGTAGTACTGAAGAGAACAAACGGCTCAGGCTGCGGTCTAGCTAGATATCCCGCGCCCAGTCGTCGAAATACGGTTTTGTCGTTGTGACTTTCTTCCCGCAGTAACAAGACAAAATCGTCCAGGTCTGCAATACTATCCTTAACGTTGGCCGTAAAAAGTCGTAGAAGAAACAATCTATCTTGACCATAGTTGAATTGTACACCGTCAAGATATAACAACAGTCCAGGCGGTTGCCCATTTTCGGATCCTATTCTGGTATCGAAGGTATTGTCAGCGTTAAGGAAAGGCAAACTGGCTTTTATAGGAGATTGACTTTATATTTAAAACCTTTATAACTTATTTAGTATAAAAGC
>JAAQPG010001066.1:0-10350 GCA_013186905.1 Fusarium udum | reverse complement strand
AAGGGGCCTTTAGTGCTACATTAGGGTAGATGGAGTAAAAAAAATCCCTCAAGATGAATTTTGGCACAGATGTCGATTTGGCCTTCCGTAGCGGCCCCACTGGAGCTCCGAGTGCCAACGCAGGGGAAAGTGGCGGGGTAGAGCTGACGGAGCAACCCAAGACAACATCGATACCTACACCTACAACCCATGAGATAGGCAAGATGCAGTCCGGAATATCAGGTAAGACTACTGAGACTCTGGCGTTGGACTGCTGCTAACAATTGTAGCCTCTCAGGAGCTGCAGGATCAGTTCAACTCGCTGCTGTCGTCGGACGATACCTTTGGTCTCCTCGCAACCATTGAGAAAGAGGCTCTGGTCCCCGTTGCTACGATCCCCTCAAAGTCAAGCTCATTCTCCGATAACCTCTCTGGCCTCGAGCCTCACCTCAAGCCTGATGCCGCTCTCTACATTATCCTCCGTCGCTATGACACCGCTCCTCGATTCCTAGCCATTACCTATGTCCCCGACTCGGCGAAGGTCCGCCAAAAGATGCTATTCGCTTCAACACGCTTGACCTTTGTGCGTGAGCTGGGAACAGAACATTTCCGAGAGACCATTTTTGCTACGACTGCTGAGGAATTGAGCGTGAAGGGCTTCGAGAAGCACGATGCGCATAATAAGCTGGATGCACCGCTCACCGAAGAGGAGCAGCAATTGGGCGAGGTCAAGCGTGCGGAGCAAGAGGCGGGATCAGGAACAGGTCACAAGGAGATTCATCTCAGCAAGAACTTTGCTATGCCCATCTCCGAAGACGCTGTTGCTGCTCTGAAGGAGGTCGGCCAGGACGGAGGCCGAATCGTGACGATGCTGGTAAGTACTTGAACCATGAACTGATCCCACATAAACTAACCCCTCTATAGAAAATCAACCCCGATACCGAGGTGGTGGAGCTCGTCCCCGAGGCACCCACCCCAAGTGGGATTGCAGAACTGACGCAGGCCATCTCCTCAAGTGAGCCGCGGTTCACCTTCTACCGCTACACTCACACGCACAACGGCGCCGAGTCGAGCCCCATTCTCTTCTTCTACACCTGCCCGTCAACACCCGGAAACAAGTCCATCAAGTTCCGAATGATGTACCCCCTGATGAAGCGATCCGTCCTAGAGGTCGCTGAGCGGGAGGCTGGTCTTAAGCTTGAGAAGAGGTTTGAGGTGGAGGAGCCTAGTGAGATTACCGAGCAGTCGGTTTTGGAGGATTTGCATCCCAAGGTTGCGGCCCGACAGGGCTTTAGCCGACCCAAGCGACCTGGTCGATGAATCTGAGTTCGTGAGATCTGAGTCAGGACGGTGAAACGTGCTCGTTTTCAACGTCTACAGTTTGAAACGGGGTTAGATAAACGTTGAGATTGATACACAAAAAAAGTCAATTGCCCAAGCTACAAATGCTGGTATTTATTCAAGATGCATGCACGCAATAAGAACCCAAGCCGCCCTTCACTCCAATGCATGGTATACTTGTCCGCTCTCTATACTCTTCATCCTTCCTTTTCTTTTGCCCTTCTCCTCTCATCTTGCCATCTTAGATCGACTCTTCAGCTTCCTTCACAGCAACTTGCACTGTGAACTGATTAGAAACTGAGACGATACAAGCGACTTCCAAGGTATATGTTGACTGGCGTTCTCGTGGTTCGTCCTTCTGGGTGAAAGAGTTCCCCAGCAAAGAGCTTCAGTTGATGATGGTGATTTCGTGGTTTGTTGCCACTGCTTTATTCCTCGTACTTGCCTCCGACTAGGGAAATGTTGCTCTTTTCTAGCTTATCCTTGAGGAACTCGTAGACGGTAAAGGTAACGGCTTGACCGGGGGCGACACGCATGATTCGGGGTGTGATACCCTTGTAGAAAGCGTGAATTCCTTCTTGCCTGTGAAGAGTCAGTATTTAAATCTTTCTCGCGTCGAAATGTGTGACTCACTTGAACATGTCTCCGGCAATTCGAGTAATTCGTGTCCATGCGCTAACTCCAGGCTCAGCAGTAGCCTTTTGCAGACGAGTCTTGATAGTATCGATAGGAGCGTTGCTCATAGGACCCATAGCACCAGAAACAAGACCGATAAGAGTAGTCTGCCAGTTGGGCAGGTTTGTGTTCTCATACTGAGGCTGCCACTTCTTCAACCAATCCTTAAAGTAGCTGTACGCAGTAAAGTTGACAGCCTGGTTAGAACCCTGCCTCAACGCTGTCAAGCTCACACCGCGGTACAGCGCACTGAAGCCCTCCTCCTTAACAACAGTGTACAGCGCATGCGCAGCATTGCGATACTTGGGGACGTCGAGAGGATCTGCCATGGAGTGGTGCTGCGCCTGGAGACGAATCTTGATGACCTCCATGGGCGTGACGACGGCGACGGCTTCTGTGACACCGGCTGATAGACCGGCGATGAAGGTAGCCTTTCCAGAGACGACGCCGGTTGTTGGATCCGCGAGGATCTGCTTGTACCACTCAAAGGAGGTGAAGCGGATGGCCATCTTTGGGACAATGCCTGTGAGGACGGCGCCGAGACCCTTGTAGAGACCGAGGGGTGTCTCTTTTGCGATGATGGCGGCACCGGTCTTGATGAAGCCGCGCTTGGGGGCACCTGGTTGGCGCGCTCGCCTTGAGAGCTGCATGCGGACTTTGATTGTGTCTTTTCATTTCACATGTTAATTACTTTTTTCTTGGTTGTGAGATTTATTTTGGGTTTGCGACTGGAGCTTACCGAGGGGATGACATGCGAGAGCTTCCATCATACCAGCACCACCACCAGCTGCGACTCATGTTAGTTTCTATGCAATTGCGCATGGAGAATTGGTCTCTAAGAACCGTTTTCTTTGACTGCGACATACCAATGAGGTTAACAGCCGCTGAGGGCGGCTGTTTCTTTCCATTTCCATTCTTTGAAGCCATTGCGACAGAATTGATCTCTCGGTCAATCTTGCGCCGAGTCAAACAACGAGTATTTCAAAATCCGAGAGGGTTTGCGCCGAGTTCGTGGAGCCGAGGTTCGGATCGGTGGATGATTTTATTTACTTTTAGTCTAAGGGTAGCTTTGAGAAGACGACAAGAGGAACAGACGAGACAGAGAGAAAGGGACGAAAAAGTGAAAGAGAGGGCTAAGAGGAGAGAAGAGAAACAAGAGCGGAAATCGGAGGAGGAGAGAAACAATTTAAAGAGAATTGAAGAGTTGAGTAGCATATGCCATGACCACGATCCATGTCGGCGATGGACCGAGTCTAGTAGAGGGTCTAATACTTACACACCTCAAAAGGTTATGATTGAAGTCCGGAGAACCCCACATTGTGAACTAGAGCTAGATTACGGGGGAAAATAAGTTGGAGTTGGGGAATGGACGGGAACGGGATTGGGGGTGAGAAATGGAAGACCTCGGAGGATGCCTTGGCAATGAATTGGCTGAAGACGCGACATTCAAAGGTGTGATTTGCGTGAATATGGTATTATTCTTCACTTAGATTGCCTTGTCTATAACATGATCTGTTGAAAATACATGCTCATGAGGTGTATACCCAACTACCAAAGCGCATTCTCATCATGGCATGTAGATTCATGCTTTCACACCCTCTCCCCCAGATGCCGTCCCATCGTCTCTCACATGCAACTCCCCTAAACCCCTTCCAGAACCAACACAAGAAACTCTCCCTCTCCCATTCACTCACCACGAACTCTGACGTCGGCCCTCAGCTCTGGGTTTCTTTAGACCGAGAGGCAATGCCCCACCAGTGGTCCGGGCAGATGGAGGACCAGGGTTCAGAGCATCATTCCATGCGGCCGAGAACAACGAGCCTCTGACTGTTTCTTAAAGAGTGGCACATGCTACACTGAAGAGAGTGCTGAAGGAAATAAGTTTGGTGATCACGAGCTTGAGATGACTCAATCTATAGAGCGAGCTCGGTGAGAGATTGGTTGTAAGTGACGTCGATGCTCTTTTACCGACGGGTAGCCGAGCTTGTGATATTGCGGGGTCTTTTCCCCGTTAGATACCTAATCAACTTTATTCGTGAGGAGAAAGGGCAGAGCCGTATCAATCATGACAGCCCAGGTGAAGGGAGAATTTACGTATTCATGATCACGAGCTCCAAGCAGGGACTCTTTCTGTGTTATTGGTTCTCTTTCATCACCTCAACGGTAGCTGCCACCAATTATCACCCCCCACAGCTCTTTATTTCTAGTCACACACCTCTGATCAAGACTCACACCCTCTCCAAACGGCCATCGTCCGCTCGTCAAGGGGAGAAATAAAACAATAGCAAGAAAAAACAGGTGAAGCGCATGACCGAGCTTTGCCGAGGTCTGCAAGTGGACTCAGCCTGCGATTTCAATATCACTTTTATTAGAAAATCTCAGGACTGTTTTTTGTAAAATTTCCGGAAATGCTTCACCGTCGGGTAAAGACTCTAGCACAATGCCGTGCCTGTATGTAAAAGGAGAGGAGGATATAGATTGCCGATGAAAGGATATAAGTGCCCCCCGCGGAAACTGTGAGTATTAACTCTTCCGTGCTGTTCCGATGAGATTCAGCATTGTTTAGAGACATGGTTAGGCACGGATAGATGCCGATGTTATATGCCTTTCCATGTTTCCATTTGACTCGGAGCTCGAGGTCGGAGTTTCGGAGACTCGGATGTGAGGTCTGATTGGCTGTGTACCTGAGGCTTCCGAGAGAGTGTCGGAATGGGAGGGTCCACTTCGCGGAGCCGCGACGGTGAAAGGTCATAGCCGACCCGGCCAGGAAGGTCTCCGCTAGATATTCACGGCTATTACTATTACTACGGTGCATTCTGAAGCTATCTATTTCTTCTTTACTCTATCTGTTTGTGAGTGGCCTCAAATCTGTAAGTATGTCAAGGATAATGACCTTCAGAACGCGGTATAAAACGGAAGAGTCCCTTGTCATAAATTATACCCGGATGTGACTTCAACCGCCAGGGTTCAAGATCATTAATTAGACTGATTTGACTGGTCCGCTTACCGCAAATCATACTGTATCCACATCCCGATATTGCAAACCCCCAAAGTCTTGAATTTCTTCAGGGACTGACGATGGGGGACGTTGGGGATGAAACGTGGGCATGGCTGTGGCTCGTAATTGTTTGTTATGTTTGATAATGTGATCTTGTCAGTTGATATGCTTATAAGACGATACCAGCACAACTTTGCTTTGCTCGTTATGCAACTTGGTCATGAAGGCATCCGCGTGAAAACAAACTTCTACCAGGAGACCTCTGCACCGGACAGTTAGTGTAACGCGAGCTACAAAACACACTACTCTGACGGTTATTTGAAGAGTCATTCGTCTCATGATTGCTTACCAGTCACTCTCATCTCATATCTGTCGTACTGCATCTGTCATGTTGCAGTTGAGCCAAGCAAACCAACGTAGTGCCTATACTTTTCACAAACCTTCAATGATATAAAGCCAACAGGCCCGTTCACTTTGCCACTTTGATCTTGAGGCCATACTGTTTTATATACGTTTGGATAGTATCCAACATCTCATTTCATCTTCAACCTGCTCATCTATACTATAACGCCAGAATCGCAATAACTGGCACAACTTTTCCTTATGTATCCGCTGCCTCCCCAGCATTTCTCCCTATATTATTAGCAGGCCCACATTCAACCACTCTCCCTCTATCCAACCTCAAGCACCAAGTCGCATCCTCCACAGCCTCCAACCGATGCGCAATCGTGATGACAGTGCTCTCTCTGAGTTCCTGCCTAAGGATCCTCTGCACCATCGCCGCTGTCCCACGATCAATTGACGCCGTCGCTTCATCGAGAATGACCAGGCCACTTCGTCGCAGTACCGCTCGACATATACCCACGAGCTGTCTCTGCCCTTGACTCAAGTTCTTTCCACCTGCGTCGATGCGGGTTTCGAGACCCCAGTCAGTACCGAGAACGCGATGGATTGCGTTTGTGCAGTCTTGGTCGGAGAACTTGGCTTCTGGATCGATGTTGTCGTGTAATGTGCCTGGGAAGAGGATTGGATCTTGCTGGATGAATGTGACACGATTGCGGAGGGCTGTACGGTTGATATAAGCGAGATCGATGCTTCCGATTGAGACAGCGCCGCAGTACGGCGCTTGTGTTACGAGGAGTGCGTTTGCGATGGTGGACTTTCCGGAGCCTGTTCGACCGAGAACTGCACATGTTGAACCACCAGGGATCTCGAATGATACGTTGTCCAGAACGGCGGGGAGGTCGTCGGCGTACTTGAATGACATATCCTGGAAGCGTACACTGTCGCATGGTCTGGGCCAGTCTTGGGGTGGCTCAATATCACCGCTGGGTTCTTCGGGGATACGGTTCAGAGCATCAACTCGTTCAAGCGAGACGGCATCGAGCTGAAGAGCCGCAAACTTCTCACATAGTTGCTGAACAGCAATCATGGCGATGTTGGTTTGCGTCAGAACAAAACCGACTGCACTAGCTGGTGTGCCCATATACACCATGGAGAGAACGAGGATGGTTCGCATGACGGCCGATGACATACCGAGCCTAAAGTCGAGCCAGAACGTCATACTCCAGAAGAAGTGATCGTGCTTTTGGAAGTCGTCAACAGCTTCCAAGTGCTTATTTTGAAAGCGGCTCTCGACCTTGAGAGCACGAATCGTCACAAGACCATCCTGCATAACTCCAATATTGGCGATGATGGGAGTCAGATATCGCATCTCCATTCGGCGGAGACATCGCGAAGCGGGGACGTATATACGATAGAAGTACGCGAACAGCATGGCGACAACAAAGATAACCACTACAAGAAAGATCTGATGCGTCATGATGGCGAAGAGACTCAGCGAGAGAGCGACCAGGTTAAACACGAATTGTTCGAGGGGTGCGAGAATTCCACCATCGACCATGCCCATGTCGGAGATGAGACGGTTCTTGAGTTGGCCTGTTGGTGTGATATCGTGATACCGGAATGAGGCCTTGCTTACTCTGTCGATGGCGATGCTGAAGAGTCGCCGAGCTGCGCGGATACTGATTGAAGCGAGAAGGACTTGAGCTGAGGCGTATGAGAGGATTTGGGCGATTGATAGACCTGCTAGAACATAGAGCCAGGGCCGAGGGTTTTGGTTAGGATTAGGCAGACCCCAATATTCGCTTTGGATGAGAGTCTCGAAATTCGCAGATTCATGTCCCCATGCTTCGAGGAGTCGTGCTCGCGCAATATCGCAGTATCGCGATAGTCCATAGAACAAAGATAGAAATACCCATAGATGCCATCCTCCTGCACCCATGTACCTAAGATAGATGCCAATAGGAATAGCCCCTGTCTCGGTAACTTCTTCAGGAAGACCTTTGTCGCTTGGAAGTTCTTCAGATACATGCTCATTAGACATTTCGTGAGGTTGAACTTCAGCAGGGCCAGGGTTGAAAAGATGAGGGTGGTCGAGCTCTTCTTTGAGTTCCGTTGGAGTAAGAACGTGGGCGTATCCATCGTTGATGTCAATAACTTGATCGGCGTGTCGAAGAACGAGATCATCGCGATGTGTAACGAGAACAATTGTTCGGGTCTTAGCTAGCGGTCCGCAAAGGAAGCGCTGAACAATATAACTCGCTGTGTCGTGATCCAAAGCTGCAAGGGGATCATCCAGGAGGACAATTCGACAGCTACTGTAGACCGCCCTCGCCAGTGCCACACGCGCTTTTTGACCCCCAGAGAGTCCGATACCGCCCTCCTCAAGCTTTGTTTGATCACCCATAGGAAACGTCGCAAAATCAGGAATCAAAGCACAGGCATTAACGACATCTCGATACCTTTTACTATCGAACGATTCATGGAAGGTAATGTTATCTCTGATGCTCTTATTCTGCAGCCACGGGAGCTGCTGCGCATACGAGATGGGTTCATCGGCTCTTGAGAAGTGACCGCTCTTGTGCTCCAGTTCGTTGAGGATCGCAAGCAATAAACTAGATTTGCCTGAGCCAACTTTACCGCGCACGACGGTCAGGCCCGCTGAGAACTTGAGGGTCAAGTCGCGAAGAACAAGATGATCTGTTGAGGGACGTGCGAAACTTGCTTTGTGGAACTCGATGTCGCGCGCTTCGCAGCCGCTGAAGGCGTCTTCGTCTCGGTCTGGCTCGGACATGTACTTGTTGACGCGCTCAACCGGGATGGTGCACTTCCAGACCGCAGAGATAAGATCGAAAGCTTCTCGGGTACTAGCTTCGAGCTGCGCAAAGAGTTGTAGTGAAGGCCAGATAACGTCGTTGGGTAGACCGCGTCCCAGAATGAGTGTGTATAAGCAAATACTCGCAAACGGATAAACCGCGCCTCCAAAGACATTGATCGTGGAGATTGTAGCATTGACGATAGAAATATGAAACCTCTTCCTCATCTCGACATCTCTGAACCTCAGGATTCGATCTTTCCACGAGGATGTCCAGCCATTGAGCTTAAGCGGGCGACTAGCCTCAACAAAATGCGCAACAGCCTGAGCCCTCCGATCAGAATGCCCAGTTCGTTGACGTTCGAGTTTGATGACCTGACGGACGAGGAGGGAATTGCAGATGAGGAAGATGACCATGAATCCGAAGCCGACGCAAGATGGCCAGCCCATTATGTCGATCAGATAGTAGATTGTGACGATGACTTTTATGGGCGTTGCGACGACGCGAGGAAACTCCCAGAATCGCTGGGATATCTCATAGGTATCGCCACGGATTAGGTTGACTACTTTTGCGTTTGAGGCTTGATGATCTGGTGCTGGTTTCTCTGCTGGTCTGGACTTGTTGCGGCCGCAGCATTTGTTGAAGAACCTGCTAACGCGGTTTGAAGAAGCATTGCTTTGTTGAGTATCTGCTGAGGGGTCTTTTTCTGTCATTTCAGACCCTGGGACGGCTCTTGTGAGAAGTTTGCTGAAGAGACCGATGAATGTCTCGCCGCGACTTCGTTCGTAGGCCTTGCGGGAGTACCATCCCGAAGATGTCCTTGCGATTTGGCGAATAGTGTCGATGCTGAGAATAACGACGCACCAGAGTCCAGCTTCTGCAGGGTCGTTCTTGTCGAGAGATTGATAGAGCTTGCTTGTGAGACGAAGATTAGAAACTTCAGCGACTCGTTCCAGAATAGCTGCGAATGTGCCAATGAAGAGATCCAGACCATTCGCTTCAATGAGACATGGAAGAAGCTTGCCCTTGAGCGTTCGGAATACCTGGTGCAGTCTCCAGTGCTGAAACTCAAAGGGTAGCTGCCAGACGTCTTCGATGGCGATTTCTCGTTTTTGGGCGATTTTTGATAGGGGGTTTACCCATCTCATGGTCCAGAATTGGAAGAGAGTGAGGTTATCTTCAGGACTTCGGACGTGGTTTGATGGAGCGGCTTTGGCGTTTCCGATATTTGACGAGCCCCAGAATGGGTTTCGAAGGGGCATGTTCATGATGACCAGAATTGCCAGGATCTCAAGGGTGAGATGTCCAATGTCGAAGGGGTTTATTGAGTTGACCCTGAAGCTGAGATAGTATATCGCTCTGAGGGTTAGAGTCGTTGCCATCATGAGAAAATACTGCAGCATCAATAATTTGGGAGCTTGGACAGGTCTATCCAGCACCGTAACCAACGCCACGACAGTCCATGGCACAAGCTCCATGAACGAAGCTTTGTGATGAGAATGAACAATAGCAGAGCTAATAGCCAGCCCTAGCCCAAGAAGGGCGATGAGCAGAAGACATAAAGTCCAGAAAGTCCATTTTCTCTTCTTGGGATGAAACGGCGGCGGTTCTTGCGCAAACGGTTGCAACCAGCGGGGAGTAAACCGTGACAAAGGCGTTCGACAAAGGTATAGCAAAAGTATCGAGCATGAAGCGATATCAAGACTGAGCATAACGCCCACTTCTCGCTTCGGCCACGATGTACCCCATGTTGAGTACAATGGTTGGTATTTGGGTATATAGTTGAAGAGCTGCTTCGAGAAGCTGGCGTGGTAGAGGTCTACAGCTGCCATACTGGCAAACAGCCAGAATTCCAAGATATATCAACTGGGTAAGGTTTTAGCTCATTGAGGTTTTGAGATAAACGGCGAGAGTCTGAATGTAACGTAATAAACGGAAACTGAAAGCGTAGTAGATGGTGGTAAGATGTCAATGGGTGCTAAAATGGCTTGGTAGGTATACAATGGCTTGGGAGATTGGAGACATAATAAAGCAAAAGGCAGTCTGTGCGAAATATGGACGTGAAAAACATACAAATGGGCGTTTGTTACTAATGTTATGTTATGTCCGGGAGCAGGGCGATTCACACATGGGAAAAAGTTTATTCGCAGGGCGTTACTGATGGGAAAAGAGAGCACAACTGATACCGAATCACAGCTC
>JAAQPG010001062.1:0-19517 GCA_013186905.1 Fusarium udum | reverse complement strand
GCCGTGGTTTTCCCGACAATATCTATAAATATAAAATATCTTTTAGCAATTGAAGACGCACTGTTGCACCGAGGTGGTGTCATTGCCTTGATATGCTCTAACCGGATGCAGCGCGGAGGCCAGGGTAACCCAGACTCGCGGCTCAAGATGATCGGCACTAAAACACAGTGGCGTAGAGCCACCGTTCCTCGCTCTGAGTGCCCGTCATCACTTTCCCTACCCTGCAGATATCACCACTGAATGGGTGTCTTTTCATGTGGGTGGGCAATTTGCATCCTGAACGTAATGCGTTAGGTTTAATAATATTAAAAACGAGTGATCTAATGAACGGCTTAACGAGTGGTCTGGTTAATAAGAATGCTAACAAATTTCTCTCTGTTGGCCGCCTGTAGCATAACCTTGTACCGTGCGGGTCTCTCCTCGGTCTCTCCTCGGACTCTCCTCTGCCAATCTTTCATTCAAGCGAGTCTTTCCCCACCAGCTCCCCTCCTCTGCCGCTTTGGGCTATGTTTTGCTGATCGATAATGAACAGCTACCTGAACCTCGACTTTCAATCTCAAATACTAGCTCCACCATCAAACCCCCGATTGATGAACCTACACAGTATACTGCAAAATGGAACCTGTGTTGCGAAGCTGGTAGAGTGAGTCTCCTGCCGTAATGTAGGTAGAGGAAGTGTTTCCATCAATTAGCTTCCAGCCCGTGATAGGCGTGCCGGTATATTGCCAGATGGCCCCGGTGGTATGAATCTGATAGAACCCTCCAGCTCCAGCAGCAATCTGCTTCGTCCGGAAATTGTTATCGAGTTGCCTCCAGCCGGTTATCGGAACGCCGGTATATTGCCAAATACTTCCAGAGCTATCAAGCTCATAGAGATCAGTACCTCGTGCCACAATGTCCATGGTGCCTGAGTCGCCTCTCAGCTTATCCCATCCAGTGATGGGTACTCCATTGTACTTCCAGATAAGGCCGCCACTGTCGAGTCGGTAGAGATTTCCCCCGGAAGCGGCAATCTTCTTGGTATCCATGCTGTTGCCCAACTGTTGCCATCCAGTTATAGGAGTGCCCGTGTACTTGTAGATGTAACCGGATTTATGGAGTTGGTATAGGTCGTTACCGCTGGCTACGATATCAAGAGCGGCAGCGTTGTTGTCTACCAACTGCCAACCCGTGACTGGAGTACCAATATACTTGAAAATCTCCCCAGTCTTTCGAAGCTGGTAGAGATTACCATTTGAGGCAGAAACCTTGATGGTTGAAGCCTTGTTGTCCAAAAGTCGCCAACCAGTAATAGGAGTACCTGTATAAAGCCAGATATAACCAGATGTATGCATCTCGTAGAGATGGGGCCCGTCGGCAACAATTTTGGCGGCCGCAGCGTTGTTGTCCAACAGCTTCCAAGCCGGGGTAGTCGTGGATGTACTCGAGCCTGGAGTTGTGGTAGCCCTGATGATAGACGTGCTTGAGCTTGGAGTTATGGCAGGTGTTTCCATAGACGTGCTAAAAGATGAATTTGGAGTAGGTATAATCGGACGCATACTCGAACTTGTAGTTGTAGAATCTTCGGTCGTGGAATCGGGCTCTACAGTACCCCAGATTGTAATTTCGCCAACATAAGTACTGATAGATCCTTCTTGCGTAAAAGTCGACGTGACGGTTTGCAGGGTCGGGGCAGTTCGAATGACTGTAGTAGTGACTCCATTGGTAACAAAGATAGTACTAAGGCGAGTCCAAGGGACAGTATTGACCTTGGTAATAGGGATAGTATCAGTTTTGACTGTAGAAGAGACAGAAGTCTGTATTACAGTGACAGTATTGAAGTTTGTAATAAAGATAGTAACCGGCTTGGTAATAGTACTAGTTGTATGCTGAGTTTTGGTTGCAGTTTGAGTTCCTGTTGCTATCAAAGTGGTCATTACTGTTGAAGTAACAGTCTGACGTGTAGTAGCAAGGGTAGTCTTCTTCTTGTTGATCGTTACCACCTTAGTTGTCGTCATTGTAGCTTGGATGGTCGTGGGGTCGACAAAAACGGTCAAGGTCTGACGAGTAGCAGGTTTGGTGATTAAGCAAGAGCAGGCACTGCTGACAACACTAGGCGTTTTATTGGGAAGGTAGCTTGGCACAGGTGTAGTCTTGACGGCGCGCTCCTTGAATTCCCGCTTGTCAGGCTGGGAGTTATCCTTAAGGAAAGTTAGCGTTTCCTGACTGTCTCTGTACTTAAAGGTTTCACTGACCTCGTCCGCAGAATCACAGGACATATCATAGTTTATAGCTACCAGGTTTGAGTCGGTGTCAACTGCATCTAGCCTAAAGTTTATTTAGTTATAAATCTAACAGTTAGAGGCAAGGTTAATACAGAGCTACTTACACTGGCTCGCTGTAGCAATAACAAGCATGAGAAGTAAAGCCGAAACTATAAACGGGAATATCTTCCTGTTGGGCTAAGCAATAGCTCTTGCAACTGGAGAAGCTAGCGTCAGGAAAAGGATTCTGTTGGAAAAGCATATATTCGGAGGACTTCGCATAACCTGGGATCCTACAGTAAACCGTGTCTGAAATGTCAATAAGTCGTAAGATAAATGACTATGAATGGAAGAACATACTTGGAGCCGAGGTCACGACTGGAGCGGACGCTCTTTTCATGGTCAATTACAAGTTCATATCAATTCAATACAGCAAAAACTCACGTAGTGCTAGAGAATTGAATATTAGTTCCATACATCAATGTGCATTGGATGTACTTACGTGACCCAAATGGTAGTTGTGCCAGTAATAACATTGGTATGAGAATTGGTTACAAGCTTTGTGACTGTGGTATTAATATTAATTGTCGCAGTTGTTGTAGCTGCTATAGTGACTGTCTTGCTGCTATGAGATGTGACTATTATGGGTGTTGTTTTTGTTACTGTACTGGTGACTTGCTTTGTTGCTTGAGCTGTAAATGTCTTGACTAGAGTATCAGTAACAAAGGCAGTTTTGGTTAGGGTGATTAAAGTTGAGCCTTTCTTTGTTGACGTAGTAAAGATGCTGATAGAAGATGTAGTCAAAATGGTAGTGAATACAGTTGCAGTAGCTGTTGATAACGCGGTCTGAGTGGAAGTGATAGTTGTAGTGGGAGTTACAGTGTTAGTAGTTGTTTTTCGAAGGTAGGTAGCAGAATGCAGATCCAGCAAGTGAATTACTCTGAAAAGCTTTATTGTCCGGATCTGAAGCTTTGCAAAATAGCCCTATAGAGAGAAAGAAATGTCAGTCAAGTTATGTCAGTTAGACTGTATATCATACCTGCTCTTGGTTCCAGAGAGTCTCCTCTTTCAAGAGTACTAACAGCTGGAAAGCTGTATACTGATGTAATAAAGAGCAGTATTAAAACTCTCTTCAATAAATCCATTTTAAGAAATGTAATTGCAAAATGAATGTGTATTAGATTTTAATATAATTAAAAAGTAGACTTTATTTGTGAAGAAAGAGTATATATATCTTTAGCTAAACCGCTAAGTGCAGTACCTTACGGAATGTTAAAGTAATACTTACTGAGATTAGGGAGCTGAAACCCATCTCTGTTAAGCATATTGTTAACTCAAAGCGATAAAAAACACCTCATGTCCTAAACTCAGCTCGGACTACCAAGCCAGGTTGACAGAACTAAGAGCCTAGACCTTTCCATTATCTATATCGTTGTCTTACTACTGGATAGTAAGGTTACTAGTTCATTGCTTGTGTAATAACTAAAGGGACTAGTTGCGGAGCGGGACAGGGGATTACTGCTAAATCTGTTAGCAATATTCCCTGACTAATTTCTATGCCGTTTTTTCTAAGCCTGATCGGCGAGCCCGGCCGGTTTTTACGAAATGAAGGAAGACTATAGGTCTGGAGTATGCTTTGAGCAGGCTTCATCTGCTGGCGCCGCAAAGAGGATAGCGTTGATGTGTATGTCATGTATCTCGCCAATTGGCCAGTATGACAGGAAACCGATTCCCTCAGATGTCATCGTAGACATTCGCATGTCTCCAGATGGTGCTGTTTGCCTGCATGCATTAATTGACGATATGCGACTTCTGGCTTAGAGCTTATATTTTTACAGAAGACTTGGTCACCCAGTTGTAAGAATATTGGCCCGCGCCGGCCCATAGTGGCTGAAGGCTTGCGAGGGAGGCATTTGCTCTTGAAGTTATAGGTCACCACATTCCAGCCGCCTGGAATGCAGGCTGTGCTTCGAGACCTATTCAAAATACGGTGAGGAAGAACAGTTCGCCGGTTTGACTCGGAATCAGGCCACCTGCCGCAATCAGGTTATACACTAAAAAGCTTAAGAGGGTTACTATCTCAATCCTTCCTAACGAGATGATTGAAAAACGCCCCAAGGAAGTACCCAGACCTCTTCGCATACCTCGTCTTATCTTCAGACTCAAAATCGATCCACGTTGCCCCAAATCGATCCGAGAAACCAGCAGCCCATTCCCAGTTATCCGTGAATGTCCATCCAAAGTACGACTTGATTACAATACCTTCCTGTGATGCCTTGGCGACTTCTGTGAGGTAGCTCCTGTAAAAGTCAACCCTGAAGGGGTCTTCCAAGACATCATCGGGACCGTTTGGCTTCCAGTCGCGCTCACCCTGCGCCGTGGTACCATTCTCAGTAATGTAGATGGGTACGCCATAGCGGCTCCAGATCCAGCGCAGCAACTTGGCCCAGCCCCAGGGAGTTGTTCGTAGCCAGTATGTGTCGCTCATAGGTCCTCGCCATTCACCTTTCTTATTTTCATCAAGCTTTTCAACGTTGCCCAAGTGATCATTGATATCAGGAGGTCCGTCGCGATGACGGACGTAGAAAGCTGAGTACGAGTTCATGCCATAAAACTCTGAACTTCCCAGTACAAGCTTGCTTTCTTCTGGTGTAAATTTCGGAAGACGGTCACCCAGCTGTGCACGCATGGACTCTGGGTAATCTCCTGTCTTGTACAAAGGGTCACCGAACCAGGCGATTTCGAACTCTCTTGCTCGCTCCGCTGCTTCTTGGTCTAACGGATCATCAACATCCCATGGCTCAGACCAATTACCATGAAGGGTAATCATGATACTGCCTTTTTGCTTGGGTTTGAACTCGCGCTTATACATATCGGCAACGTATGCATGAGACACAAGTTCCGTGTGGCTGACAATGAAGGGTTCCGTGCTGCTGTCCCCTTCCTCATTGCGGTCACGGAAACTCGACCGACCTGGAGCGTGTACTCCGGCGGCATAACCAGCGAGGGAATAGACGCCAGGCTCATTGTATGTGATCCAGTTCTTGACACGGTCGCCGAAGCGCTCAAAACATACCCGGGCATAACGAACAAAGTCAGGGGTGTATGCATCCTTGTTCAGCATTCCCCCGTAGCGATCTTCCAAAGCCTGAGGGATGTCCCAGTGAAAGAGCGTGACGAATGGAGTGATGTTGTTTGCAAGAAGCTCGTCAATCAATCGATTGTAGTATGATATACCCTCCTCATTGACAGGCTCATCCTTCCCACCCATAGGGATGATTCGTGACCATGAGAGTGAGAACCGATAACCTGTGACTTTGTACTTGCGGAGCCACTCAACATCAGTCTTGTAAAGATCATAAGACTTGACAGCATCGTCACCCGTACTGCCATCTTTGACCTTGCCTGGAGTATGAGCGAAAGTGTCCCATATTGAAACGCCTTTACCGTCCTTGTCCCATGCGCCTTCAACTTGGGCTGCTGCTGTGGCAAACCCCCAAATAAAGTCACGAGGTAAGGCGCCTCTGATGGACTCGTCAAATGGATGAGAACCCATTTCCAGTGATACTGTTGCCACTGATGAAGAAAAGGAAGATGGGCAAGCTAAGGTGAAAGATTGGCACAAGGACAAGTGAAAACGCAGGACTCGCAAATAACAGCCATTTGCAACGAGAGGGGAAGCTGCATGAATGAGGCGGAGTGTCGATATTCCCCACGAATCAGCATGCTTGAGCCATGCATGTCTAGAGTCTACAATGAGTCACTTGCTGGAGGAGCTTGATCCAAGTCGCTGATTGATGCAACTTCGGGTTGTGGCAGAGATCTACAAGAGCATCCGTTGCTGAATCCTATTTTCCCTGATTCCATCTTGTGTCGCTCGCAAAAGCAGAGTGTTGATTCCGGCCCGTCTACCCATTTATCCACTGCGCAGATCACCCGCTAGCTCTGCATATACTGAACTACAGCTGGAAACGGAAGGAGAATATGTGGATTGCATGCTACTCGATGTGATCTGACTTCGTGTGACAAATCGCTCGTGGTGCATATACGCGTATCAATTGACAGTTACTCGGAAAGTGTCTGGGGCACCAATCGTTCATTGTTGCGACCTGGTAGGCTAGATATCGTAACCACGCGAATATTCTTGACTGAGATGTAGGGCTATGACTAAAGTTAGGCTACCATGGGATTGTTACGAGTCCGCCTCTTTTCCTCCTTGATCGAGGCCCATTTGGCATCTGCGATCTTGACACTCAGCTTGGTGGGGTTGGTATTCTTGGTTTCAAAAATGTGGTCAATCTCTTCCAGATTGAGCTTTCCAGTCTCGGGGAAGATGATGTAAGCCACGATAAGCTGGATGAGGTTGTAGGCAATGTAAACGGCCCAAATCTTGTAGCCGACTTTCTGTATCCCAACTGAAATGCCGTAATTGTGGACGACACCAGCAGCACCCTTTCAATGTCAGTCAATGAAACAGCACTTTTTTGCAAGGGACATACCTGGAACATCGTGTACAGTGCCATTCCCTTTGCTCTCAGAGGCAGAGACAATAGTTCAACCGGGTACAAGTTATGCATCGTCGCGATAAAAGACGCGCTACAGACTTGAAAACAATAAATCCAGACAACAGTGAGATAAGACAGGTATCTGTCTCCTTGCACATTTACCCGCCAACTTGTAATTGTGACAGCGGTTTGCGCAATGATGATACATATCAAGCCCACAAAGATCAGAGTTCGTCGGCGGAAATACTCGATGATGTATGCACCAAAGAGGGTGAAAACAAAGTAAGTGGCAGTCAGGCCTAGTGTAATGCCCAAGACATCGAGTTTCTTGGTGATTCCGATGGTTTGTAGTGCTGGGTCCATGTAGAGACCAATGATGCCGCCACCTATAACGAGTCAGAGAGAAGGAGCATGTGAGCCAGCGTCCAAGGCTTACCATTCCACTGTTGAAAGATCGAGTAGAGAAGAAGGACAAAGGTTCGGAACCCGACAGCCTTGGTGAAGAAGACTCTAAAGTCCCATACGGCACGGAATCCAACCGCCGAAGTCTCAATGGACTCATCAATCTGAGCTATCAAGGTCTCTACAAATGGGTGGTTAGGGTCTTCCGAGGAAGTAAAATACTTTGAGATCATGGTGCGAGCCTTTTCTCTCTGGCCCTTCATAATCATGTATCGAGGTGATTCAGGGCAGAACCAGTAGATAGTGACGCACACAAAGAAAGGGAAGATGGCTTGGATAAGAAACGCCACTCTCCAGCTCCAATTACTTTCCCAGTGAGTAAATCCCATCATGATACCGACGATGGCAAGGGAACCGACCTGGAAGAAGGCACCAAAGATTCCAACGATGCTATTCAACATGTTATTGAGCAGTCTAGACGCTGACGTGGGAGAGGAACTCACTGTCCACGGATATGGGGAGGTGCAACCTCTGCAATGTACTGCGAGCTCGTGCAAAGCGCGGTCCCAAAGCCGAGGACAAAGCGACCAAACATGAAAACCTTGACATTCGGAGCGAAGCATTGGATAAGAGAAGCAACAATAGTAAGAAAACACCCGAGAAAGTTGACGCTGCGACGACCAATCTTATCCGCAAAACTAAGGAATGGAGCGCCACAGAAATTGCCGATGGTCATAAGAGCATTGATGACACCGAGTGTCGAGCCACTGTTTTCGAAACCAAAGTAGTCATGCCAATAGGTGTTGGAGTTGATACTGCTGATGACACCCCAGTCGATACCATATCTAGACAATTGTCAACACAGCATCATCAAAGGTTTAATGAATCATCGGCCTTACGCAGCTTGGTTAAACCCCATGGTCACCATGATGAGAAGGATGCGGAAGCCAGCTTTGGACTTGAGAGACAGAGCTTCCCGAGACTTGGTGATGAGATGGTCTTCAGTGATTCTCGCTGTGACGATCTCTTCGACAGCGACGCCTGACTTGTTTGCATCAGCTTGGACATCTTGGTAGATGTTATGGCGTTCGAAAGATGCTCTTCGCGCCTGGATAGGCATATTGATATCCTTTAAGATCATGCTGATCTCTTATAAATCAGAAGTATAGTAATATTAAATGATGCATTTTGCTACTGGATCTCAGATCGTCTTTATATAATGTCTAACGAGTGTCTTGTGTGCCGCCATTGTCTTGACCTAGTTGGTGCACTTATTCCCAGTTGAGTGCGGCACGACAACCATCGACAAAGCGATCGAGTGCAGACCGCATCCTAAAAAGCTCAAATCACACCACTACTGGCTTGTCGATCCTCTGTTTGGTGGGTTCTGATCACGGCCCAACGCTGCATGTATGTACGTGATAGCTGCAGTCTGCGATGTCGGCTAAATGCCTGCAGTTTTTAAACCACTCTAGACTCTGGGGCATGTGGGTAAAATCGTCAACTTAAATAATAATCCCTCCAATAATATCGCCGAGCCCGTCGTTACCCCATGGGCCGTTGATCCGTCCGCGTGGGTTTGTGGGGTTGACCATCCTCTTTGGGTCTAATCCATCATCAATCGGCCCTGCTCGGCAAACAAAAACACTCACGAGAATCATCAAACTTCCCCTCATCAATTAGTCTAGCCCCAGCATCATCGTCCCATGCGCCTTTTCCACCATCAAGCGCCATGAATCCATCGCGGCAAAACGGCGCGCATATCCAGTCATCATCCACAATGGACCAAGGCGAGTCTAGTAACACAGACAAAGGCATGCTCTTGCATTACGCCGCCCCCGCATCTTCGTGGTCTGAGGCTCTTCCCATTGGCAACGGGCGGCTGGGAGCTATGGTCTACGGGCGAACGTCGACCGAGCTGCTCCAACTCAATGAGGACTCTGTTTGGTATGGAGGCCCGCAGGACAGAACACCACGCGATGCGTATAGGAATTTACCTACTCTGAGACAACTGATCAGAGATGAGAAGCACAAGGATGCAGAAGATCTTGTTAAAGAAGCATTCTTTGCTACGCCATCGAGCATGAGACACTATGAGCCACTGGGTCAATGCAGGATTGAGTTTAATCACGACGAGAGTGAAGTGACCGATTATACGCGGTATCTCGACCTGGAAACTTCCCAAGTCACAACACGTTACAAATACAACGGTATATCCTATCGCCGCGACATAATTGCCAGCTTTCCAGATAGTGCACTCGCCATCCAAGTCCAAGCATCCGAAAAGAGCCGTTTCGTTGTACGGTTGAATCGACTGAGCGAGATTGAGGGAGAGACCAACGAGTACCTCGACAGCATCTTCGCGCAAGACTCGAGGATTATTCTCAACGCAACACCTGGTGGTGCAAACAGCAATCGCCTGTCTATTGCTCTTGGAGTTGCCTGCAAACCGAGCGATGGGACTGTCAAGGCAGTTGGGAATTGTTTGATTGTCAATGCTACTAAATGTGTTATCGCCATTGGGGCCCATACCACGTTCAGAAAAAAGGACCCTGAGAGATCTGCTCTTTTAAATGTTGACGATGCTCTTCGACAACCGTGGGAAACTCTCATCCGCCGTCATGGATGCGACTATACCAACCTGTTCGGCCGAATGTCCCTTCGGTTGTTCCCAGACGCGAACCATCTACCAACAGATAAGCGGATCGTCAGCAATAGAGACCCGGGTCTAGTGGCACTTTATCACAACTACGGTCGATATCTGCTCATATCGTCAAGTCGGAACTCTGAAAAAGCTCTACCGGTAACATTACAAGGGATATGGAACCCTTCGTTTTCGCCGCCCTGGGGATCCAAGTTCACCATCAATATCAACCTCCAAATGAACTACTGGCCCGCCATCCCATGCAGTCTCATCCAATGTGCGATACCGCTTATTAATCTCCTCGAACGCATGGCGGAAAGAGGCAAGAGAACAGCAAAGATGATGTACAACTGCAAAGGATGGTGCGCTCATCATAACACTGACATATGGGCTGACACGGACCCCCAAGATCGGTGGATGCCTGCTACTATCTGGCCTCTCGGTGGAGCCTGGCTGTGCACTGATGTTGTAAGAATGCTCATATATCAGTATGAGCCCACGCTCCACTGTCGCATCGCTCCAATCCTCGAAGGCTGCGTCCAGTTCCTTCTTGACTTTCTAATCCCGTCTACTTGCGGCAGATACTTAGTAACCAATCCATCCTTATCTCCAGAAAACAGCTTCGTGTCCCAGTCAGGAGAGACAGGAATCTTCTGTGAAGGATCTGTAATCGATATGACAATTGTGCGCATTGCGTTTGAGAGTTTCCTCTGGAGCATCAATATCATCGATCCAGATCACCCCCGAAGGAACGATGTCATCGCAGCCCTCGATAAGCTACCGCCCATGTCACTCAACAAAGATGGACTGATACAAGAATGGGGCCTGAAGAATCACAAAGAGGCTGAGCCTGGGCATCGCCACGTATCACATCTATTTGGACTATACCCCGACGATTCCATCAGTATGGACTCATCGCCGCTCCTAATCAAAGCTGCAAAGAAGGTTCTTGCAAGGAGAGCGGAGCACGGAGGAGGTCATACAGGTTGGAGTAGGGCGTGGCTACTAAACCTTCACGCACGGCTCCGAGACTCAGAAGGTTGCGAAAACCACATGGATCTGTTGTTGAAAACATCGACATTACCAAACATGCTGGATAACCATCCTCCATTCCAGATTGACGGTAACTTTGGCGGATGTGCTGGGATATTGGAGTGTCTAGTCCAATCTACGCTACGGTCCGAGCCATCAAGGCAGGTCGTTGTGATACATTTACTCCCGAGCCTACCGTCATCTTGGGCAGACGGAAAGTTGGCTCATGTCAGGACTATGGGAGGTTGGCTTGTTTCTCTCGAGTGGAGGGCAGGCATGCTTGTAAAACCTCTAAAGGTGGAAGCAACTGTGATGCAGGCTCCAGACGCTCTCATTGTATTTCCCAACGGGGACAAGGTTTGTGCGTCAAGTAAGAAAGCGGGCCCACAAAGTATATGGAATGAATAACATGTCTCGATATCGAAGATAAGAGATTTAATTGAATGACGCCTGCCTTTCGTGTCTTGAGCGAGCTGGCCAGGATCTCGAAAACCTGACTTATCAAACTTGTGAATTTCCACTCCAAACCCAGCGTTGAATAAATGTCGGCCAACACAATAGCCCTCTCCAAACCAAATACCGCCTCAATGAGTCAACAGTCAAAGACGAGTTGTCCATCATTTCATGTCGCATCCCAACCTGTATACTCAGAGCCACGGCTCAGGCTTCAGACAAGAAATGTACCGGCGTCTTGTCTATAATGCGAGGCAACATGGAACCTCGACTAAAAGTGTCAGCAACTTCAACTCATTATTATCCTGAGAGCCCTCGTACCAGTTTATCGCCAGGAAAGTCCATTCAAGAACTCGAGCCACGCATGGCACTGCCACGCTTGGTGGCAGCGCCCCTTGGGCTAGACCTGGGGCTGACGCTTCCAGACGGCGATTTGCGAGTCGCACTCTTGTTGAAATTCACTGCCCCGAAAGCCACCTTGGGCTCCGCCCGAAATTTACGGTCATGGCGTCTCCTTCGTGAACTTCCACAGCACATGTTGGCGGATATAGATTTGATGAACGATGAGTAAGATGAGTGCGTGTGTGGGAGGAATAGTGCAAATATTGGTTGTTCAGAGAAGGGGAAAAAGGAACGATAAGAGAGCTGGAGGAGACGTGGGTACTTATAGATGAAAAGAGGCAACTGGAACTTTCTTTTGACTTTTGTGATTCATGTTCCCCTCTGAAGACTTATTTTGAATTCGCCAGAACGATATCGCTCGATTGAGCTTGTTTCAAGTACTGTACACATGCCCTTCTTTGCAGTATTTCTAGCACGTTACTGACTAAGTTTTGTCTGCGCTTTAAGCTCTCAGCCACAAATCTGAACTGCAAATGAAATTCCTGGATTACTGCCAAGTCATTCAATTATGTTACCTGGCCAATTGCCAGGTATCACTTATATTGCCCTCAAAGTAACCGCTACTGATGCGAGCAAAACAATGGTCTAGCTGGACAGGTGTACAGTCATTCATACAGTTCAGTGGCTCATAATTCATCCAATCAAGCGAATTACAACAACAACACATAACTATATGCCACCTGTTCGTTGTATCCTTAGCCTTGGAGGATCTCGAATACCCCATTTTCCCGATCCGTGGTTTTTAGACTCCAAACCCAGAAATTAAAAAAACGTGTAGACCTCTTTGACCCAAATAGCCCCTGGACAGTAGAACATGGAGTATCTGCCACTTCATCCTGCTCCACTCGAACGTGACTTGGTATTCCGATAGAGATTTTCATTCCACCACCCTGTTCCTTGTAGCCCTAGCCTTGGATAATATCAAATACCTCGTGTGTGAGGCGGGTGATGTGAACCATCATCTGTGGGGTCTATGAACACAAAATAACACTCTTATAAAGTCATTTCAGGCAGTATACCAACTGGATGGTCTCGAATACATCATTTTCCTGATACGTGGACTTTAACCACTGGAGGAGCCACGGTTGGCACGTCTGCTCGTGTCACTACCCTGGCTGGCCCTTTGCTTGGACTTTCCCTTCCGGAAGCCGTTGGACGCTCCATGGAATGATTGATCCCAAGCTTTGTTACCCACATCTTTGAACATCTTTGTCGTTGCATGCTCCTTGTAGATGTCGAGCCTTCTGCTTTTGGACCTGAAGTGCGACGATTTTCGAGCTGGCATCGGAGTACCCATAGCTCGGGCAGATGCGCGAGCATTGATTTCATTGCTCCTTGTTGAACATCGGATCTATGTTAATCCGACCTATGCTGGTTATATTACATTCAGTTTGCTTAACTCTTGTATGTTAGTTCTTTATCCTTAATATAACATTATCACTTCACCTTACAACACTCCTGGCCTCACGTCTCCCGCTCCCGCCATAGCATATGTTGGCCGATGATGGAATCGTAAAAGATGAGTAAGATGGGTTTGGGCGTGTTTGTATGAAATTGGAAGTTGTAGAACTTGTTGTGTTATTTGCAGTTGAGACTCGTGGCTGAGAGCTTAAATCAGCAGACAGAATTCAGTTATTGAGGAGAAAGGAAAGAAGAGAGGTGATCAGGGAAGACGCAGTTATATATAGCCTTCTGACTCTAAGGATTTGGATTTCTCTCTTTAGACTTTTGTTAGCATCTCCTTGAGAACCTAACCTTCTCTCTAGTGTTTCAAGTATTATATACATCAGCTCCACTGCACCTCCTGTACATACATAGGTCCCTATGTGACAACCTCCTGGACTGGGAGAACTGACCTCTATTGGGTGACTATAGGCTTTAGGTCTAGATCGCAAATCTCAGTTACAAATAGAAACACGTTATTGCTACTTATACATTCTACCAAAGTAGTTGACTAATTACTAAGTTTCATGCACATCCTCCTCTACGGTCCCCTCCGGAGCCTGAGATCGAGGTAACCGTTACTCGTATAAACAAAACAAGTATTTCATTGGACAAATAGACAGCTTGAGCAATAGAGTTCCGGTGTCGGGTCACTCACGAATTCAATGTAATTAAGCCAAAACATAAACAGACTCAGATATCTCAGATAACACGTGTCTCATCAAGGGCATTTGCCTAGCATCCGCCCAATCATAACAATTCTCATAACAGTCTCAGCGCTCTCGCGGGTCAATTTCTCCGCTTCCAAAACCGCATCATCCAAACTCATTGGTCGCTGGATAATGCACGTGAACGCATCAATCCCAATGTCATAGTTCACTCTGGCTCCCTGTCCAATCGTACCAGCGATGGCAATCACAGGAAGTCCATGTTTCTTTGCCAGTCTGGCCACTTCTGCGGGGATCTTTCCCCTCGGAGTTTGATCGTCAATGCCCCCCTCTGCAGTAAGTACAAGATCGCAGTCATCAAAGATACTGTGCAAGTTGATGTACTGCATAATGACCTCATATCTGGGTCTGAGTGTTGCTCCTACCAAGCGCAAGCCTGTCCCAAGACCTCCCGATGCACCACCTCCAGGAGCAAGGCCGACGGTCTTGTCGTAAAGAATACCTGCAGCAACGTCTGCCAAGTTTTCCATGGCTAGACTAAGGCGGGCGGCTTGCTCTGGGGTTGATCCTTTCTGGGGACCAAAGACATTTGCCACTCCGCCTGGTCCGCAAAGCACGTTATGCCAATTCACAGCGACGTCAATTTTGGCTTTGAGGACACGCTCGTCGACTCCAGTGAGGTCAATAGAACCAAGTTCCAAGAGTGACTCGCCACCACCAGCCAAGGGGAGGACACGCCCTTGAACATCAACCAGTCTTGCACCGAGAGCTTGAAGCATCCCCGCGCCACCATCACACGTCCCAGAGTCACCGCATCCAACCAAGATACGGGTAGCTCCAGCATCAAGCGCAGCAATGATGAGTTGGCCAACACCAAAGGTTGTTGTCTTGCCTGGGTTGCGACTATTGGGCGGGACTAAGCTCAGGCCAGCAGCAGCAGCCATTTCAAGGACGGCCGTGGTTGGTTCATCGTCTTTGCGACCGAGGACACCAAAGAATGACGTGACTTCTTCTCCTACGGGTCCAACCACGTGTACTCGGTGCATTGACCCGCCTGTGGCTGTCACAATGGCCTGGGTGAAACCTTCACCTCCATCAACCAATGGAACTTTGCGTACCGAGGCATTAGGTTCAACGGCGAGGATCCCGGCTTCGATACAGTCTGCAGCCTCATTGGGCTGGAGGCTGCCCTTGAAGCCAGATGGACAGACAAGAACTCTCATACTTGGCGTAGCGACAGTCGAGCCCATTGTCATTCTGTTCGTGCAAAAGGACTTGGGCACGTGGTCACAAAGAATATGGAGAAGAGGGATTGATAAGGTATAAACGATAGGCTTGTTGTAGCGAATGGAAGCTTTTCAGCTAATTGTGTTTCAAGCGAATGTGAAGATGAAGCTGCTGAGTGTTGTGAACTGCTTCTTTCCCTGCCTGGAGATGGCATCGTTATATACATCAATGCTTCATTATCTATCACTATGTTTCGCATGCCAATTGAGCGCATCTCATTCATTGAATGGTTATTTCCGCTCACTCAGCCTCGACAAAAAGAATGCACTAGCTTGCAGCACAGAAGAGGCATGCCCCAGAATAGCAACATGTCGCCTGCCACTCCGTCTTGAAACGAACATTAGCTCAAATCAGATTTTCTGGAATGCGCTTGCGTCACGCGATCACCCAAGCCACATGGCATAAATAGAATGCATCCAAGAGGGTCATTTGTCTCCAGACATCAATCAGGCGAGTCGAGATAAGGGACGCGTCATCCATCGCAGGGCTGAGGAGATCGTCACTGGGCAGCTCGCTTAAGAGTTTGGCATGTCAGAGTGCGGGAGACAATGAAAGCTGCGACAGGGATAAAATTTAAGCTTAATTCATGGTCTCGTGGCTTGACTGGGCAATGCCGAGTTAATCGTCATCAAGGTTGTGTGCTAACGGCGCCGTCATTGCTTGGCCCTTATCTAACTTCCGTGAATCATGCTTCTGCCAATCAACGAGAGACACGCCATGCACAAAAGGCATATTTATAGAAAAGCCATTGGAGCAGCTCTTTCGCTGCGTCAAGTTCACGGAAGCTTATTCCCCGCTGGCGAGCTTGCCCGACATGCTTTGAAGATATGGCACGTGAGCCCTAGAGTGAAAGCGAGAAGTCAATATTACAGAAACTGACTCTCAGACCCCGCACACAAATTTCACCTCGGGTGTAGGACCCTGGAGCTGTATGGCAATCACCTCGGCATGTTGAAATGTCCCGGATCTCGTGGCGTGATGATCCGCGATACGATTTCCGCCTTGAGCTCTTGGCGATGGTGCTTAAGCAAATGAGATGGCAGCATCTCAACCAAGCTAAGTCGAAACGAAACCTCTAAGCCACCCTAATGACGACCATGGACACTTAACAGCTGAAACCACTGTCATTCACTGTAATCACTCAATCAGCGATATGAACAATTCTGTAACTACGCCTAGCGGTGCAGTGGTTGGGACAGTAGCCTCATCAGTGACGCATTCAGGCTGTGCAGTAAGGACAGTCTTTTCGCTCCAGCAGGGTGATGTGGAATAGCGTGGTTCTGGCGACTTGTTCTACTCGTTTGCGCAGGCTGTGTCTTTGGCTTTGCAGATTTTAGCGTTAGTTGCTAAACATGGTCAAGATACAGCCTCTTATCTTGATCAAACGCTCGCAAATGTGAAGATATATTTGAGCATCTCAGCCCTTTTATGATAGCAACCAAAAGATCAAACTACACTCGCTAACTCATTCTCTCGTTTCATCATTAGCTTTTGCAGTGTATACAGCCTTGTTTGACGACTTTCGTTGTAATCGTCAACAATTCCATTCGCTATTGTCCCGCAATCAATGAGCAGAAGCAACACTCCAGCGCTCTCAAGAGCTGGTTCTCGGTCCTCTCTTTGGAGGTCCTGGAGCCCGATGCTTGAAGACTTGGCCAATTATGAAAAGTCGCGTGAGAATTATCCTTGGCTGATACGTGATCACGACCGCGACATAAGCTATGACTCGAACCGTTCGAGTCGTCCAATGCCACTACCCTCTCTTGCGGAAGACCCTGATGTTGCGAGCCAGTCAGACCAATCTACAAAGTCGTCTGAAGATTTAGAGCGCCATCCGGTCCCAGAACCTCTTCTCTTGCCTGAAGATGAGGACCCGAACCTGGTAAGTTGGCTCTATTCTTAGCCATACTTTTATCTACCCCTGCACCTGTTGGCTACCATGACAACTGACACATGGCCAGGTAACCTGGGATGGTCCCGATGATCCCTCTAATCCACACAATTGGACCAAGCGCAAGAAATGGCTCTCGACAATTCTGGTCTCATGCTTCACATTCATTTCACCGGTCTCCTCAACCATGCTTGCACCAGCCTTGCCAGATCTGGCCAAAGAGTTCAATATCTCATCTGACTTTGAGACAAATCTTCTCATGTCCATCTTTCTTTTGGCTTATGCCATTGGCCCATTCTTGCTCGCTCCCCTTTCAGAGATGTTTGGAAGAGTTGTTGTTCTTCAGTCTGCCAACATGTTCTATTTGATCTTCAACACTGTATGTGGCTTCTCGAAAACCAAGGAGCAGATGCTTGTCTTTCGCTTCTTGAGCGGCCTTGGCGGGAGTGCACCTCAGGCAGTATGACCATCGATAGTTACTCCGTTCTTATTACCTACTAACCACTCGTGTCTAGCTTGGAGGCGGCGTGCTGAGCGACTGCTGGCGAAAGGAGGAACGCGGAACTGCGACCGCCATCTACAGTCTTGCCCCTTTTTTGGGGCCTGCTGTCGGACCCATAGGTAAGGCATCTCGACTCTCGACAATAACTTCAGGCTAACAAGCTTCAAGCTGCTGGCTACCTTACCCAACACCTAAACTGGCGCTGGATCTTCTGGGTAGTCTCCATAGCCGACGCTGTGGTTCAGATCCTCGCGTTCCTGTTCTTGCAAGAGACTTATCCACCCAAGATCCTCAAGGTCAAGGCCAGAAAGCTGCGCAAGGTCACTGGCAACAGACTTCTCCACACCGAGTTCGAGCAGAGAGATCGATCGTTTATTTCTTTACTATTAACCAACCTGAAGAGGCCATTCAAGATGCTGTTTACACAGCCAGCCATCCAGATCACGGCCTTGTATAGAGCGTACTTGTATGGTCTTATGTATCTAGTGTGAGTCAAACCCCTGATGTCCATCGCCCCGTCACCAGCTTACGATTTGCTAGTTTTGCCTCCTTCCCTATGGTTTGGGAACAGCAATACAACCAAGAGCCTGGTCGTGCCAGTCTAAACTATGTCTCTCTTGGTATTGGATTTGTCATTGGGCTTCAGGTGTCGGGTCCCCTGATTGACAAGGTACTTTAACATTCTCCCATCCTTTGATCTTGCACTAACACTCCAAGGTTTATGCAATGCTCAAGACTCGGTATAATCACCCTGGAAGACCTGAATTCCGTGTACCCCTGATGTTCCCAACGGCCCTTGTCACGCCAGCGGGTCTCATTCTATACGGTGTCTCGGCACATCTGAAACTCCACTGGATCATCCCAAATGTCGGGACAGCAATCTTTGCTGCGGGGCTGATTCTGTCGTTCCAATGTGCTCAGACGTACATCATTGACTCTTACGAGCGATATGCCGCCAGCGCTACCGGAGCTGCTGCTTTTGTCCGTACCATGGCCGGCTTTAGCTTTCCACTGTTTGCGCCTGCTATGTATCAGCGTCTTGGGATCGCATGGGGAAATGGTCTGCTCGCGGGTACAGCCATGTTAATCTGTCTTGTCGCACCAATTGTGCTTTGGCGATATGGAGAGTGGATTCGAAGAAAGAGTCCCTACTGCGCAGGATAGAGCTGCCAAGTCTTTACGATTTAAAAGCGAAGTTTCAGTCTGGGTTAAATATCTACACTTGCTAACCTCACTTTAAACTATTACTTCATTGCCGTTCCACCTTCCTGCTTCGAGTCAGCTATAAGTCTTAACTGCAAATAACACATCTTGAGCCCGTAATTACTTATCCCATGTAACACAATGTCTTGAGCTACTTCTGAACCTAGACTCGATTGAGGATGAAGATTTACGCTCGACTGTCCGAAAGCTAGCTGCTATGGATGAAAGTGGATTAACTCTGCAGGGCACAACTACTGATATTCACTGTGGAGAGTATTTGCTTTCCCACGAGACCTCATGGAATGTTTCGATGAGATCCTGATAGGGCAAATCACCGGCAAGGAATATGACGAAGGAGACTTCTCCATCCTGAAAATGATTGACTTGTTATTAACAGCTTGCTCTATTGCATCCGTCAAGACTGTCTGCTAATAGGTGTGTAGTTGCACCATTTCCTTTCCCAACGTAGCTAAAGTTTCCTCAGCCTCTTACTGCCTAAGCTGAGGTGAACATGACATCTTGCCTACTGTAGAATGGTCAAAAGAGGCCTATGAGTTTGGCATGAAGATGCCGTTTTTCCGTCTTTGCAGCGCTTGACCAAAGACGGGTGGACGGTTTCATGGGCTAAAACATAGTAGTGACTGTTAGCAGTTCAAACGGGCAACTAAGACAGGTATAAGCTCAGCGGTAAAAGGAATGTAATTAAATTATTGTCCCTGACATGTTCTAGATTCCATTAGAACGTGGCTGAAAAGAGGGGTTTTAACGGCGCAAGGGGGATAGTACGGAAGGCCAAATCAACATCTATGCCAAAATTCATCTCTTAGTAGGCCAACCCTATA
>JAAQPG010001061.1:0-34545 GCA_013186905.1 Fusarium udum | reverse complement strand
CCCCTACCACCTCTACCGCCCCCACGACCTCTGCCACGAGAAGAGAATCGTTGATCAGTTTTGGGCGGTCCCTGTGCTTTCCTCTGTCGCCTCTCTGTATCTGTGGCATCCCATATATTTGCAAGTCCCATAAGTTCACAGAAAGCCGCCGTTTGAGGGCTGGTGTACTCTTCTGGCTGGTCGTTAACAATCTCGGGAGAGCCTGGTACGTGAGGCGGTGCTGTGATCTCAAAGTTGTAAGGAACATCTAGCTTTCCACTCTTGACAACATTTTCCTCGACCCATTCTCTCTCTTTTTCGATAAGGGGCAGATAATGCTCTTCCCCAAGATCAGGAGGCGCCTGTACACTTCGGTCACCAACGACCAAGGAGTCATGGAAGACGCGAGTGATTGCGAGCCATTCTGGATCGTATTGCAACCTCCAGCGAGGTGATTCGTGTGATGGCGGGTACTCAGAACTCGACTCTGGCTTGAAAGGTTGAATCTCGCACAGTTGTAAATAGTGTCTATACCCTTCGCACTTGTCCAGGGCAAGAAATCGAACCTCTTTGTTCGTGATCTCAGGAGGTACTGGTTGACCTGGTGTTTTCTTTGGTTGAGGGCGAGCAAACGATGCTGGAAGCTGCGCCCTAAGCTCATCCGACACTTCATTTGACGCCTCTGGAGCTTCTTTCGTCTCAGCCTCGCTCTTCTTGACTTCTGCAGCAGGTTCAGCCTTGGAACCCTCGTCATCATCGTCATCCATATCCAAGTCTATTTCGTCAGGGTTGGCCTCGGTAGCTGGGGCTGGAGCAGGAGCTGGAGTAGGAACAAGAACTTCCTTGCTCTCTTGGGTCACAGGTTCGGCGTCTTTGTATATCTTGACCGCAGCGAACTTGACGTGCATGTGGGCTGAGAACCAGTAAGGAGGTCGCAGGCGGTCCATGACATACTCTGCTGCCACGTTACCAAGGGTACCATCTATGGACTCCTTTTTGAAGAAAGGTTTCTTTTTGAAAAGCTCTGCATGGTCCCCATGCCGCTCAACCGCACGTGGCCAGTCGTGGCTGAGGCCGACATCCACCTGAGTCCGTACTTGAAGCATTTTTCGGACGTCGAATTCTCGAATATGGTACCACGACTTAACGTCATCACCGCTGAACGGAAGCCTCTCGTGATGCGGCTTTCGATAGTCAAACCCCTTCCAGATACCAGACAATCCAGCGATGCGTAGTGGGCCGAAGCGCAAGATATTGGCAGCACCCATGTAGTAGATATTGGGTGCTACCCAGCCTCCATAATAAAGCTCCCAGAGATGTGAACTGGCTTCGTGGTTTCCAGCAATGAATATTGTTAGATAAGGTGCTTTTTGTTCACCAGAGTAGTACTTGGGGAAATCTCCTAGGCGTCGGTACTTGACAGGGCAAGACATGATGCTCAAATCTGCTGCATTTCGTACGGACTGAGACGCGGCGTGAGCAAACTAACGAAAAGGGCATTGAGGCTGAAAATGAGCTGAAAATACCTGAAAATCGCCTCCAATGATGAGGATATCGACGCCATCCCACCCACGTTGTTTACAAGACTCTTCCACTGAGGCGTAGATTGCATCTAACGTGCCATGACCCTTGGTTTGTTAATGCCATCTCGATTTCTTTGTTGCTTTAGGGAACTCACACATCCTTCTACTGCAACTCGGACGCCCTGCGTCTCGAATGTGTTTGCCGCCATTTTTCGTGCTGATGTGAAATTGTAGTTGAAGATGGAAAGTTGAGGCTGAGTGGGTTCACAAACAGAAGGTGGTTTCCTTTATGGGCAAGCAACTGCTTACAGCGATAGCACCAAGCAATGGATCATTTAGTCTCACGCTTTCCTGCCTACCTTAAAACAATGACTCAGGTATTGAAATGAGACAAAGCTTTATATCACATAAGCTTAAGCCTTTATAGTCTTTTCTTTCTCTTTCCTATTAGAGGCATGGCAGCGCTACCAATTGGTCCTGGGTCTCCACCATAGAAGAACCAGCAAGCACAAGGATACCCAGTCTCTTGATGTGAGTCCGTGAATTAAGGTCGAGTCTTTGCTTGGGGCAGTGACCATTGAGTGGCAATGCTTGATTATGAGTCAACATACCCTTTGCCTTTCATGCCGTATTTATCAGGTTAAGTGAGTCTTATGTACGATGGACTACGGAGTAGCTTCCCTTGCCTTAAGGGATTACTCCGAGAGTGCATGAAGTACAGAATATTGATGACATGAATTGAAAAGTCTCACTTAAAACAATTTTACAATCAAGAAATGTTGCCCTTCAGAAAAAGCGAAAGCTCAATGCGTCAACTGAGTCACGCAGAGTGAGAGGGTTACTTTAATCTTCCATCTCTAATAGACGTTCGACCCACGGAGGAGTGAAGAGAAGAACGCATATGCTGAAATGGTGACAAGTCACGGTTGGGCATGTTGGCATCGGAATCAAGACACTAGATCTGGTCTGGTTCGACGTGTGTCAATCGTCTTTAGTGTGAGTCCATTGCCATTATTCGCAAGAACAAAAAATAAACTGTAAGGTCCGAGGAGAGCTGCACAAGACCGACTGAACCTTACCAACTCCAAAACGCCGTCATTAAATGCTGAGATTAGGGCATACTTTTTATGTCCATATCTGAGTCAGGATATCGTAGCTTCTCACTTCATGCCCATATTCGCCCTGGATGAGATTAGTATCGAAGCAATCGGTTGTAGCAATGCACGGCTGGGCTGCATACTGGTCCAGGCCCAGGTAATCTGCCGCGGCCAACAGTTCGAGGCAGAGCTCGACTGGGATCTCCATGTCGGGAACATCCTCGCTGTTACGGTAGCGGTACCAGTAGTGGAAATATTCGACAACCTTATCAAGGACCATGGCGCTGTTGATAGAATCATCATCAGCGTCTAGCTCTTCCAGGTTTGATATGGTTTAGCAGAGACAAGGCACGACCGGGGTTGGTGTGCGTGTGGTCAGGTCAAGTGTAGTGAGTAGTCATGTAGCCCAACTGAGAGATCTCGGTTGTTCTGTCTGGAAAGCATGATAAAGTGTCATCAATCCACGGAGCAGACCATCTGGAGAAGATGGCATGTCGATGATATTAACCTACCTCATCTCTTGGAAGACACATCGGGCATCTTTGGCTTCGGCGAACTGGCTTCTCACGTCGAGCATGCCCTTGATGATTGGACTGACAAGAGCAGCATCGCGTAGGACGACAAACTCGAAGCCATCGCCAGAAACGAGAGTGATGTATTTGCTGGGTGTCTTCCAGTCCATGGCTGGATGTTCTTTGTTGCGTTGTTGACGACACGTTTACAAAAGAAAAGAAAGGAAGGAAGGAAGGAAGGAAGGAAGAAGAGAGACGAGAATTTGTTGAGAGGAGAGGAAGAAATAGGCAGAGATTGAATGGATACGGAGCAAATACGCGCTAACTTTGTAGGTACCTAGGTAAGTAGCAGGACCTTGTCGTGAACAAAGAAGCGAGAAAGTGAGCGAGCAACCTTGGCTTGGAAATTTTCTCGTGAGCAAGCACGTGCACGGACCAATCATCTCCGTCATTTCCAGCTCCGATGCATGAAGTAAGGTAACCCCCCCGGATAAAGATAGCAGTTGCCCCGTCAACATGTTTACTCGGGTAACTTGGTGGTGCAACAAAGCCACACTTGAGACTTGACTCCCCATAGTCCTTCCACTCTTTGGTCTTGAAGCGACTAAGTTTAAACCTGCAGCAAACAAACAACTCAAAAACCGAGTCAACACAGGCAAAGGAGCTCTACCAGACAAGAAATCATCTTTTCAAAGGATCCTTTTTAGCCACAAACATCTCAACTCAACTCAATTAGGCCCATAATCGTCCTCTTGGTCTTGGTCTTTATCTCGTCCTCGCCCTCCTCCTCCACATCACTCATCTCCCCCGTTTGCTCCATCGCATTAAACGCTCGATTGCTTTGTCTCTCTTCCACCCCGCACCATCACGAGCACTATACAGCCGAACATTCTTCATTCCTCAGAAGCGCATTCTTAAGGCGATCTCTACCTAAAGGCCAAGCAATCCTCTAAAAAGACTCGCGCTTGAGCCTGCACTCCCGGCCCTGCAGCACAGCCTTGCGCCCAAGCATGGCATCATCGCATCAGTATCGTACTTCGTACTTTGATACCAACGAGCAGATCCGACGTCAACAGCGCACGCGCTCCAGTGAGGGTACCGTCAGCACCACTATGAGCTCGTCGACGGGCCGCGAGTCGGCAGCGACTCACGTCACAGAAGCGCCCACCTTTTCCAAGAAGATTGTTGTTGTCGGTGATGGTGGTTGCGGCAAGACCTGTTTGCTCATTAGCTACAGCCAAGGTTACTTCCCAGAGGTAAGCAGCTCTCTCTAGCTACTCTCAGCGCACCGAGACTAACAATCACAGAAATATGTGCCTACTGTCTTTGAAAACTACATCACCTATCCTATCCACTCAGCCACTGGTAAGACTGTGGAACTTGCATTGTGGGATACAGCCGGCCAAGAGGAATATGACCGTCTCCGACCGCTCTCATACCCTGAGACCGACTTGATCTTTGTATGTTTTGCTATCGACTGTCCGAACTCGCTGGACAACGTTCTTGATAAGGTATGATCATATCCTTCCCCTTCTCAGCGCATCTTATCCTAATCACTCTTCTATAGTGGTACCCCGAGGTTCTACACTTCTGCCCATACACTCCTCTGGTTCTTGTGGGTCTCAAGTCAGATCTTCGCTACAAGAAGACTTGCATTGATATGCTCAAGACGCAAGGTCTTACTCCAGTTACCACGGAGCAAGGTATGGCCGTTGCTAAGAAGATGAACGCGCAGTACATGGAGTGCAGTAGCAAGGAAATGTCAGGCGTCGACGAGATTTTTGAGCAGGCTATCAACACTGTCGTCGCTAATGACCGGAAAACCATCGAGGCGGCAGCAGCCTCAGGTTCTTCTAAGGAGAGCAAGTCATCAACACCTGGGGTGGGACAAATTAAGAGGAAGAAGAGAAGGTGTCCAATCCTCTAAAGGCACTCACGGCCAGAGATGGATGAAAGATTGTTTTTCTTGGATTGAGGAACTTTTTTGCTCATCATTGTCTTGCAAAGCCTCCCTTGTCATCTTCTCCTGGGGAGGGGAGGCCAGGAGGGCCACATAAAGAAAAGGCAGCTCGATGGGCCAGCATTAAAAGAGTTGTAATGACCATCGCATGAACATTGTTTCTTATAACGATTCGCATTTACGTTATTTCTTTACCTTCATTGCTGTTTTAACACTGATAAGGAACTCACTCGTGGTAGGTAAACAGGCCCAGAGAGAGGACATCGCAGGCGTTCACCTACACAAGAGATGTATCTCGGAGGGATAGGGGGACATAGTTCGGGATCGAAAGTATGACATGGCATGGGAGGAAGCGCGCACATTTGTATTTGCTTTATTTATTATCTGAAAGTGAATTATGAGATAGGGGAGCAACTAGAGTTGCAGGCTGTTTTTTGATATGTATCCTACCGTTGGCACCAGGCAAGTTGAGGTGCTGGGTGTTTTGATGGCCTTCCTTTTGTTAGTGTTTTGGCGTGCGGTTGTACTGAGTTGATAGGATTGCTGGAATCAAAGTTTACAATTAAATGAGTGCCTTGCCTTGGCAGTGACGTAGGCTATTGATGACTCCTGTGATAGATTTATAAGTTCAACTAAGTGAATAAACAGAGTTATACTCTCGAATGCAAACTTCGGGCCTGTGAACCCTGCTAAATAAATCTTTACTACAACGGCACCGGTGAGATCAACAGTCACTTCATAGTTTCTTTCTTTCTAGGTTTATTTCGCCATTCTTCGACTACATTGTGATTATCTTTTGCACAGGGTCCGCTTCACTTGCTTCATCATCATCATAGCTGAGTTCCCAGCTTAGGTATTCATTTTTACCTCTGGACATTATGTATCATGACCTGAAAACACCCTCTTAGGTCGACTATACCGCCCAGTTGCCCCCACTGTTGTACATGTACGTCTTGTTATTTATGTACAAATGTCCCAGCTCTTTTGAAACTTTTCTCCTGTCCAAGCATCTGTAACCATCATACAAGTTGAAAAATGACCATCATGAGGGGAGCATTATACATAGAGCCAACGCCAACCGATATAACCTCGTCTAAAAATACACGCAAGATGCGATTGAGTGTGGGGATGTCATTAGAACACACATCTCCGTCATTATGGAAGAACGATATGCTTATTTGTTCTTGACAACGCCGACCTTGGCGGCGCGCAGCACCCGGCCGTTAAGCTTGAAGCCCTTCTGTTGAACGAAGAAAACAGTGCCGTCTTCCTTATCAGGCTGGGGAGTCATAAAAGTGGCCTCCTGCTCGTTGGGGTTGAACTTCTCGCCCTCGGGATTGAGTCGCTCGAGACCATGCTTCTTGAGGGTGTTCATGAGGATATCCTCGGTCATCTTGAGACCCTCATACAGGTTGGCGAGATCCTCCAGGCCCTCAGGTCGGTCCGAGGCATTGAGCTTATCCTTGGGAACCATTCTAAGGGCACGGTCGAGGTTGTCGACGCTGTCGACGAGATCCTTGGCGAATTTTTGGATGGCAAAATCTTTGGCGGCCTTGACCTCACGTGTGGTACGCTCTTGGAGGTTACGGAAATCGGCGACGGTGCGCATACACTTATCCTGCAAGAGAGTCAGTTTTACCATGTCAAATTGTACATTTGGTTATCACAAACCTTCCAGTCTTTAACCTCGTTCTCCTTGGCTGCAAGCTCCTCCTTGAGCTCAGCGAGAGGATCACTTTCTTTCTCGCTCTCTTTCTCGCCCTCAGCGGGCTTTTCCTCCGTTTTGGCCTCCTCAGCAGGCTTGGTCTCAGTCTCCTTAGCGTCACTGTACCATCTCGACACGGCGGGCTGGACGGATCTGAGAGCAAAGGCGGGCGCAGCCTGGAATTGCGACTGAATGAAAGGTCGGGGGACGGCGACCTTGGGAGCAGCTCGCAGAGCACGGGATGAGGTAGCAATGGCCTGGCGGAACATTGTGAGGGTATATGAGGAATTATATTATGGATTTTGGTAGGAACAAAGTAAATAACGAGGACGACTCGATGGAGATAGGCTGATGCACTTAAGTAAGTGTACAGTGGCTGTGGTGGGTAGGTATCAGGAAGTTTGGAAGCTCTGAGTTAGGACTGAAATTTTAGCTGTCGGCATGATTGATTCGCTTCGCATTTAGAAGGGTCGCGCCGGCTTCTCTTCCGGGGGCGGGAAGCTTCCATTCGGCGGGCAATAGCAGGGCAAGGGCCACATCTAGAATCAGTCAGATATGTACGTACGTACCTACCTATCAGGGCAGGTCTGGAAGCACTGTACGCGGATCAACAAAAGCCCGTCACTGCATCATTGATCCAATTGCTGCTCTGTGCTGTTTCCTCATGAGGCTGTAGGGTCCACTCTTCTACTGGCCTACGTCGTGTTCTGGCAACCTGGAGGCTAAGGTTAGGTACCTAGCTGTTCGCTATGCTATTGCTTCAACATACCTCTAGCCAAACAACTTCAAGATAACGACCACTACTCTCCAGCGTCCCCAACGTCTCGTCTCCGCCTTCATAGCGCATAGCCTCTCACCCACGATTATATCCAGCGACACGCGAAAACACATCCCTCACAATGGCGGCGGCCGAATCGGCGAGGGTCCAGGAAGCGCAGAAGCTCGCCAAGTCTGACCCTCGGAAGGCTGAGGCCATCTACAAGGACATCATCTCCAAGGCACCCAGCACCACCTCCGATGCTGCCACTCGCGAGTACGAGACTGCTCTGATCAGCTTAGGAGAGCTGTATCGAGATGAGAAGTGCGCACTCTTGAACACCGCTGTTCCTGTGCCCCGCTAACAAATACTAGGAATACCCAAGAGTTGGTGACCCTGGTCAAGGAGAGCAGAACGGTCTTCTCTTCTTTTGCAAAGGCCAAGTCAGCAAAGCTTGGTATGTTTCCAACACCATATGATCCTACCTCGAAGTATAACAGCTAGCTAACGCAGTAATGCAGTCCGCCAACTGCTCGATCTCATCAAAGAAATCCCCGATAGCACCGATATCGAAATCTCCGTCACCAAGGACTGTATAGAATGGGCTACCGCCGAGCGCCGCGCGTTTCAGCGACAGGACCTCGAGGTCCGCCTTGTCACTCTCCAGATGGCAAAGCAATCCTACTACGAAGCCCTCGGTCTTATTAACAACCTTCTTCGCGAACTCAAGCGCCTCGATGACAAGCTCCGACTCGTCGAAGTTCAGCTCCTCGAGTCGAGAGTTTACCACGCCCTTGGCAACATCCCCAAGTCCCGTGCCGCTCTTACCAGTGCACGAACTAGCGCCGCCAGCGTATACACCCCTCCGATGCTACAGGCTAACCTCGATATGCAGAGCGGTATGCTTCATGCTGAGGACAAGGACTTCAACACCGCTTTCTCTTACTTCATTGAGGCTCTCGATGGCTACCACTCTCAAGATGAGAGCACCCGAGCTCAGGCTGCTCTTCAGTACATGCTTCTTTGCAAGATCATGCTAAACCTCGTTGACGATGTCAACAACCTAATGACTTCCAAGCAAGCCCTGAAGTACGCTGGCAAGAACCTAGAGGCCATGAAGGCCATCGCTCGCGCACACTCGAATCGATCACTGGAGGAGTATGAGCGAGCACTTTCTTCTTACCGATATGAGCTCGGTAGCGACGCTTTCATCCGCAACCACCTTCGCCGCCTCTACGATGCTATGTTGGAGCAGAACCTCATCAAGGTCATCGAGCCTTTCTCACGCGTCGAAATCGACCACATTGCCAAGATGGTTGGCCTTGACACTCAGCAGGTTGAGCGAAAACTGTCTCAGATGATCTTGGATAAGGTTATTATCGGTGTTTTGGACCAGGGCGCTGGTTGTCTCATCATCTTTGACGAGACGCACCGAGACGAGTCCTATGATGCGGCTCTGGCAACAATCGAGAAACTGAGCAGTGTGGTGGATGTACTTTACACGAACCAAGCTTCCATGCTGGAATAGATTAGCAATGAGAAGCGCAATAGTTGTTGTATGTAATATATCACACGCTTTTAGACCAGGCGTTTCAAGAGGGAACAGAACCGTCTATGCTGAGCGGCGTATACATGTATTCATTTGCTTGCACAACCATATCTGAAACGAATAACCAAAACTATATATATGCTGACGCTCCCAACAGACTGTGTTGCAAGACATGGGTATGTAGTCGTATGCAAAGAAAGCATAAATGATACAACACGCGGTATCTGGTATCTCCAAACAATAACAGCCACCTACTCATGAAATAGAACGCCTCATGAAATGCTAACTATGCCATATTCGTGATTCTATACAAAAACAAACCAAACCTTTTGTAAAAAAAAAAAAACAGGATTCTTTCACGTCGTTTAGTGAAACATAACTCGCGCTGGTTTTTCAGCCCCTTGGCTCCTCTTCTCTCCGCCCAGAATTAAGCCGACTAATCTTTTGACCACTTCAGCCTCATCCCAGCCGCCGACTTGTGCTTTGAAAGCGTCGACGCAGTCCAAGTGCCAACGCTCCAGCGTCATTGACTCGCCTTTGCTTGAGGCCGGTCTTCCAAGATATTTGTCTGAACAGCGTTCAAAATGAAGCCTGAAGGGGCCCTGACGTCGCTGTTGAACAAGATCATCCAAGAGCATCCAGTGTCTTCGTGTCCAGACCGTTTGGGAGAGTGGTTCAGGGAGGGTCTGTTTTGTTGGGAGTTTCTCGTTAGATATAGGGATTTGAAGGATGGTGTTATTCTCCTTGTTGGCAGTTTGATGTGGTACACGAGGACGCTGGGCACCTGTGCTTGACTGAGATGCTGCTGAAGAATTGGATAGTCGACGTTGATGCCGAGCCTTGGCTTGCTCGATGGGAGATAGGACGCTGCTGGTAAACTCAACCACGCGGCCAGGAGTGTGAGGTTTCAGTGGCGAACGAAGACTTGATTTGATCGGGGAAGCGTTCTTGGGAGGTAAAGGACGGAGGAGAGTGCTAGCTGTGGGTCGCCTGGGGGAATCTTCACTTGCATTGGATGTTTGCTGCTGCCACTTTTGTATATCGGCGTGAGTGAGCTGCATCCTCGGTGGAGTGGTGGCACTACTACTCGGGATCGGGGCAAGGTCAGGAGCAGTAGCGTGAGTTGAAGCCTTGAAGAAACTCTGACTAGGATTTCTTCGCTGAGGAGTGAAGTTCATCTTCTGAGGCACTGAAGGCAGTGGCTGGGATACTTGATTTTCATCATCATCTTCTTCTTCTTCAAGTACCTCTGTGCCCTCCTCGTCGAGCTCTTCCTGCTGTTCACTCTCATTTTGTTGCTCAGATGTTTCCCGCATAGAAGCGTCGTGCTCATCTTGTCTTGGGGAAGCCGTTGCCTGTCGACTTGGCGATGACATGTTCGACCGTGAATCCGACCGAGAATATTCATCATTTTCAGGTTCTTCAGACTGGTCTCTCCTCGCCAGGGGCTGAACAGGGCGTATGGGAGAGAAGAAGCCTGCCCTTGGCTGCCCTCTAGGTACAAGCTCCTGTGCTGGTAGCTGTGGGAACATGGAGCTTGTCGGGAGGGTGTGAGCTGTCTCCGTCGGCTTAGGCTTGGTCTCAGTGGGCCGCGCTCCGAAGACGGACATCTTCTTAAGAGGAGAGAGCTTGTCAGCCAACATGCCTGGGATCGCAGCCGGTGAAGAGAAGAAAGTTGAGAGGTCGAAACGGCTCGCTTTGACGGTAGCAGGAGCCTTATCAGATTCTTGAGGAACCTCCTTTTGAGCGAGAAGAGAATACTCCTCTGCTTGAGATGGTTCATCCTGCACAACATCCATGTTGTCAGGTTGAAGCGCGGTCTCTTCTTCTGGCTGTTCTTCATCCTCTTCCGTTTCAATTCTTGTCTGATCTGTAGTCGTTGGAGGCCGTTGGGTTCCCCTGTTGGCCTGCCTCCTCCAAGGGCTCGGAAGAGTGCTTCGTCGGGGGATAGGTGACTCGGGTTTCCTCACTGGTGAAGGCTGACGGGTTGCATTAGGGCTAGATCTTTGGGCTTCAAACTCCCACAGATCCATATCATCGCCGGCATCTTCGGTTTCGTCGTCTGCGTCATCAGCCATCCCGTTCAATTGGCCATGAGAAATGGAGTGCGGTTCGGGAGGTCTGGCTGTTGATCGTGCAAAAGCTTCAAGGGGTACATCTCCTCTGAGGTTGTCGCTTATAGGACCTTCTCTGTCAACCCAACTCATTCCACCCTCACTGGGAGCCTGAAAATGTGTAGAGCTTGCTGCAGATTCCCTGGACATTGTTCGGCGATGGCGTGGTGACGAACCAGCACTTCTCCTCTCGAGAGCTTCCATAAAGCTAGCTTGACCTGTATGCCTGGTGTTTGTCCCAAAGGGGTCGTCATAAACTTCATCGCCTGTGGAGATCTGGGCAGTTTCGGTGAAAGGACGGGACTTCCCAGGACTCGCGTTCGTCCGTTGATTTGGCTGAGTTACCCTTGGACCCAGCTCTCTAGAAGCAGATCGCCTGAAAGGACTTCGCAAATGATGGTCGCGGGCCTCTGGCGTTGGAGGATCCGAGGTCACGCTCTGCAAAGCTCTCCCCGCCCTCATAATGGGGGACAATGTGGGACGTCTGACTCTCTCTAGTGGCACATCAGGCAACGATTGAGGTTCCTGGATAGGCGATGTAAGTTGATTCAGTGGTGTGACTTCTGGCTGCTGCATTTCGGCCTCTAAGGACAAATGGGGTTGCTGAGGTACAACGATTTCAGGAATCTCTTGACCCTCTTCAGTTTCCTCTTCGACCGGGTCTTCCATAACGGTCTCTTCCAAGGGCTGATCATCTGGAATAGAATGGTCATCAGGTTCAGGCACAATAGTCATATCCATGATAGGTTCATCATCGTTGTCGGCTACTTCGACTTCGACAATAGTCCCGTTGGTGACTTGCCCGGTAGCTTCAATAGCTTGATCAACAATTTCGTCTTCAATCTCTATCGCTTCAAGTGATACCTGAGCTTCGGTGGTGGGCCCAGGTGATGAGGTCCTCGGCGTTGAATCTCTGGAAGACGAAGACCTAGCTGGACTCTGCGATACGCTTGTTGACTTCGGGGCAGTACTGTTTCCAAAATCGATATTTGGAGGGGTGTCGTCAGGGGTGGGGAGGCGCCCGCCATCCGAACGAGAGATAGCGCTTCCAACCGAGGCTTCCAGAGGTCCAGCTTCCTCTTGTTCTTGCTCGTCGACTAAATCTTGATCTTCAACTGCCTCCTGTTCTGCTCCCGTACTTTGTTCTTGAACGACATGCTCTTGTTGTTGTATCTCTACTTGCTGGGGCTCATCTTCAAACTGGATAAGGTCCGCATCCTCCATTTGAACATCCACTGTCTCTGATGGTGCTTTCTTGGCCATGGCTCGAGGACGGCGGGGAGTGGCTGCTTCAAGTACTGCATCAGGTATCTCTGAGAAAGAGTCGTCGTACAAGTTTGAATTATCGATTTCGAGATGTGAGGAGTCTTGTCGTTGTGTTGCCAAAGGAGATCCGCGATATTCAGCATCCGGATTGTCTAGCGTGTTTGACTGCAACACTTGCCGTCGCAATGGAGAAGAGCCCATTCTTCGCGGACTTTGACGCCATATGGAGGATAAGTTGCGTTTAGGTGAAAAGGTCATGGGCGGGCGAATAGTAGACTGTCGGCGTTCATCTCGAGGCTCAGTGGGAGCGGGTGCCGATGGTTGGGGCTTCTTGTCTTGCTCAGCGGTTTCCTTATTCACGTTAGGTCTGTCGCGATCCTGCAGAGACTGCCGTAGAGACTCCAAAGTGTTGTTAATAATTAGGCTGGTTTCCTCGCCAATGTCGTTCTCGGCGATCTCTCGAACAGAGCTACGCATGCTCGCTTGTAGCGAGGGGAGCGAGTCCATGAATATCATGCTAAAGTCTTCACCCGCTGCGACCGTATCTTCGTTCCCAGAACGAGTGTCGCTCTGAGGTTCGTCTGCAGAAGATACGTCGCTTCCAGCTGGTCCATAGCCATAATCTCCAAAATCTGAGAAATCATCTGCTCGTCCATTGTCCGGACTTGAAGGACCAGGCGCATTTTGGGTTGCGCGACTCCCAGGCCGCGGCGTTGGTTCATCATCTAATGTTGCCATCCAAATATCCGAGTCCGGTTCTTCTTGCTGAGCAGGCGCGCTATTATTCGCGGTTCGGTTTGCCCGTAATTGATTTGCCTCAGCTTCTGACGGCGTGATGACCAGAGTCACATCATTGTCGGCTTGTGAGTCGTCGGCGCGGAGAGAGGGCAGGTCGGAGGCATCAACAGCAACCTCAATCTTATCGAGAGCTTGGCTCTGTGATCTGTCACTTGTTTCTAACTCCCCCGTCGCGTTTTGTTCGTCTTCTGTGGGATTTGGTGGGTCAACAGGACGGTTCTTCGGTGGTCGACCTCGTCTTTTTGTTCCTGGTGTTGGCTGCGCATTACTGTCTGCCGGTCTATTTGGTGTATCTGTATATTTTGTTGTGCGTTGTCTTCTCCGCGGGCTTCCATGCATCGGTGTTATTGACTTTCTCTTGGTGCCTGCACTGGGTAGCGGTGTGCCATTTGTTTTCCTCGGTCGTCCTCGTTTCCTAGGAGTCGCGTTGTTATTGTCCTCAATCGGCCCCTTTAGTGGCACAGTCGTCGTCGTCGTCGCCATTTCTCTGCGTCGCGATATCGGTAGGTAAGGACTGTCTTGGAATAGTTTTCGTCGCGCGCTGCTGGGGCCTGCAGTCGCGCTTGGTTCCTCTGTCTCGACCGTAACTAGTAATTTCTGGGGCGCTTTATTATCTCCAACCTCGAGTTCGAAAGTCTGTTTCCTAGGAGAGGTTCCTAAACCCATGGAGGAGAAGCGGCTGGACCGTTGGCTGCTGCGGACGACACGGCGCGTGGATGGAGGGGGCATGACACTTTGTTCAACGGTATCGTTTAGAGGATCGGGTGACGACATAATATCCGCGCTGGGTGTGTTCATATCGGCAAAAGAATGCCAGCGAACGGCAAAAGAGTCGTTGTCAACGCCTAAACTTTTGCGTTTTGGCATTGACAAATGGTGGTTTCGTTAATCATTCATGGAATATTAGAATGCGAATCTCAAAATAGTCATGGTATATGCAAACACTACCGCCGTCCCTCCGTTGCAAAGCCAAAACCAACCCGCGGTGTGCTTTGTGCTTTGTTGGATATGGACAGGGATAGACGTGGCGGCATGGGTCCAGTGTTTACTTTGGTCCCAATGAGGCAAGCGGGGACAAAGCGTGAACTGTGCCCGCATTTTCTGTTTCTCCTTGACTCCGTGGCTTGTCTCTTCAACTGTTGTCTTGTGCCCTCAAGTCACCGGCCCAACCCCTTGTCCCTTTTCCCCACATCACATGCAGGGAAGTGACCTCATTTTCAGATGCGGAACAGAGGCCGACTTTTAGGGAAGTTTTACTCGGTATCAACTCCCGTCCCGACCTCGGTACGGTATATTTAGGGGGAGGGACCTACAATCAATACCTAGGCCTTACAGTAGACGTCCTCTAGCTCTCGAGTCAAGTCATTGCCGATCCCGAGACACAAGTCTCCCTCCAATCCAATACCTTTCCCTTACAAGCCGAGCTTTAAATACTGTATCTGGGCACCTTTAATCGAGCACGGCCCCGCGCGACTTGTAAGTTTCCCTTCCCCGGGTTTTTAATTACTGTTCATTCCCCATCAATTCAATTCAATCCTCCATTTCTGTCCTACATAAACATCGCTTACACGCGCCTCGCTTAAGCTTAAACTTGTATACTACATCGACCACTATCAAACGGGCATCATGTCAGACAACGCCGAAAAGGAGACCACTCCCCAGATCGATACGCCTGTGACAAAGGTCGAGATCACTCCTAACAGGGTCGAAATCAGCACGGCGCCTGAGACTCAAACAATCCCTCAGAACGACAATGTCGCTCACGCTCTTGCTGGCGCTGGAGGTGGTCTTCTGTCCATGATCCTGACGTAAGGCTTGCGAATACCCCATTGACGCATTACAGTGCGCTGATGATATCTCAAGCTACCCTCTCATCACCCTCTCCACACGCGCTCAGGTCGAGTCTAAGAAGGCCGAGAGCAAGTTCAGCGAGGCTGTTGGCAACATCATCGCCCGCGAGGGTATCTCTGGTCTCTACTCCGGTATTAACTCGGCCCTCTTCGGCATCAGCGTCACCAACTTTGTTTACTACTACTGGTACGAATGGACTCGCGGTTTCTTCGAGAAGGCTGCTGCCAAGGCTGGTCGCGCTGGCGCCAAGCTCACCACTGTTGAGTCCATGATTGCTGGTGCGATCGCTGGTTCGGCCACCGTCATCATCACCAATCCTATCTGGGTCGTCAACACCCGAGTCACCACTCGCCAGCAGGAGAAGAAGCAGGATGTCGAGGCTGGCGAGTCTAAGCCTGCCAAGGCTCCCAGCACCATCGGCACTCTGCTGCTACTCCTCAAGAACGAGGGTCCTCAGGCTCTCTTCTCTGGTGTCATCCCGGCTCTTGTCCTCGTTATCAACCCTATTCTCCAGTACACTCTCTTTGAGCAGCTCAAGAACACAGTCGAGAAGCGTCGCAAGGTGACTCCTACTATCGCCTTCTTCCTCGGCGCCCTGGGCAAGCTGTTTGCTACTGCCATCACCTACCCCTACATCACCGTCAAGTCTCAGATGCACGTCCAGGGCAGCGGTAAGAAGGAGGGCTCCCTTAGCGCTCTTTCTCGCATCGTCCGTGAAAGTGGTTACTCTGGTCTCTACCGAGGTACAGTATCAAGTCACCATCTTATTGAGCAATTCACTGACTCTCATCAACAGGCATCGGCCCTAAGGTCACCCAGAGCGTCCTCACTGCTGCGCTCCTCTTTGCCTTCAAGGACGTTCTCTATGAGCAGACTGTTCGTCTCCGAATGGCCCAGGCCGCTCGCCGACGTGTCGCCGCTTAAGCTAGCTTAAGCACTGGTCCCACTAGACCTGTTTTCTTATCAGAACCAGGATTGAAGATCCTCAATTATTCTCGGTATCTCATTCCGATTACCGAAAAGCATTTGCGGTGAGAATGCGTTCGGTTTGTTATTGAAATTGTCGCAATGGAAATGGCGTTGTGTCTTCTATACCTAGTATTAGTTCATATTCTGTTTGCTGTTTGAAACCAGGGCTGGTAACCAGGAATATTGGAAGAGGGTGCTGCTCTCATCTGGATACCCGAATACGCTGAGGCGGCTTGATGTAACATTTCAATTTAAGTTCATTTTGTCATTATATATGAATTTCCTTCAACAAGCTTCAGACAGGAACCAGCCGAGGTACAATCCACCAGTCATGATAACACTTATCAGGAGTTGGCACCTCAGCTCTGAGTTTCAGATTATTCACATCTTCCTTTGATGCCTTCAGCACAGCCGTAATCGCGAGCCCTGTTGCAATACAAGCTTTGAGCGCGTTCTTCTTTGAAGTCTGCCATTTAACGTGAGAACCAACTGAGAACGAATCTGCCGCAGACAACTTGCTCAGAACCTCAAGCCCCTGCTTTGCACCCTTCAGAGCTCTTTCTGCATATTGAAGAATATCCACCGTGGACGATTCTGGTTGCGTGGTTCCAAGATTAAATTCTTGAAAGCCCGGGCAAGGTGGTAGACCAATAACGGCGAATGGTCTCATTCGCAGCTCAAAGCGGAATTCGTCGTTACTATAAGGTCGCGGAGGCACCTTGACCAACTCGAGCCGCATGAGAGCCGTGTAAAGACATGATAGCGCATCTGACAATTCCCATGTGACAGCGGCATCGAGAAGCATAAGCCGGATAAAGGCAAGCGATCGCTCAAGTTGGCGATCGACAGAAGGGTTTCGAGGCTGAGAAGGTGCGCGAGACTCCTCGACTCTTCGAACAATGAAGGACTTGAGCCTTTCTGTATGCTGAACTCTCCATTTAGCGAGATAGTTGAGATACCAATACATGCCGGCAAGCTCGTCTGGCTGATAGACTTCCAACTCGAAACCAAGTTGTACAATCCATTCCATCTGGCGAATCTTGTATAAGTACGTCCAGGACGATAGTGGGAGGGAGTAGGTGTCGATTGGTTGAGAATTTGCTCCTGTGAAATGTCTCATTGGCTTCTCGTTTAATTTGACTTGGATGATTTGATCAATCTCTTCCGCATCGAGCTGGAGATTATCCCAGTCCCTGATGATATGGCAGAGAGTGCGCCTCACACGACACCTGTTCTGACAAAAGGTCCTGAAGATATCGAGAAATGATTGAGCCGCTCTTTGTCGAAACTGTTCCATTTGTTGCGCAACAATGAACCGCGGATCTTGTGGAAATTCTATCTCATCGTTGTTTCGGTCAAGTTGGGCGCTGGCCGGCATCGACACGATAGAAAAGTCATCATCCATAATCTGCCGAATGCTCATTGTGCCTAGAACTTCCATCTCGTTAAAGAGGAAAGTCTGAAGTAGAGTCCGCACGAAAACCAGCGGTTGAGGCTTCTTAGCTTGAAATTGCAAGACGAAGTTCTAAAAAGTATTTAGCGTTGACGTTGTCTGAAGAGGAATCCAATGCTTACTTGTAGACATTGGGAGTCGGTATAGTTTAGCACATCAATCAATCCAACACCATCCGTGAACAGCCTTGAAAGATGACCAAATGCATCCTCGAATTTCAACTGCACAATGGGTCTGGGGGGCATAGTGCTAGCAAGCTTTCGTTGGAGCTTGGCACTGAAGGCCTCGTCTACTGGTTTTCCCAAGTTGTGAGATGACTTGATGGCTGGAAGAACCTTGAGTCCTTCAAGCCATGGCTTTCGTGCAACCTCGGGCTCTTTCACGTATTTGGGGCATTCTGTGGCATCCAGAAAGTACAACCTTAGCTGCAGTCGCTGGTCAAGTGCTTCTCGAAGATCATCGCTGACGCCGGTAGATAATGTGCTGAGTAGGTCTCTTGCTTCTTGAATAGCCTGCCGGATAGCCTGGGGTTGTATTTCAGCAAGTAAGGTGCGGCTGTATGTGTTTGTCACGAAATCTTCCTCCTTGAAAGAATGTGTTAGCGCCAGAGAATGGTCCATTTGCCACGGCATCTGTTCACACTTACTTCATAGTAGTGTTCTGATCTAATCCGTTCGTTGACATAACCGCAAGCTTTGAGCAAACCAAGACAGTACGCTCTCAATATCTTAAGCATATCAGATTGTCCAGAAGAACCATATGAGCCATTTCGAACGAAATGGGCGTCCTCGACAGTTCGTGGGGTGGGTGTCAGGAGCGCCTCAGCGTATACACTAGTGAATAGGGTCTGCGAAAGGGGATATCCCTGATGCCATGCCATCTGAGCAACATTATTAGTTTATATAGTTACACCGCTGCTGAAGCACTTACCTCGTGACAGAGAAGCTGGTCTATAATTCCCAGTACCTCTTCTGGGAGCAGTGGCCGCGCAACATCGTAAAGCTCTTCAAGCTCCTCTGGTGATTCAACACAACCACTATCCATTTTAGGATCCATGATCTAAGTATATCAGTGTTGAACCCAGCTACACTTCACGATAGACGAACCTCAAGCCCTGAAACGGACTCGAACAGAGTAAATTGCCCATCTTTAACAAGTTCACCGGGTGCGAGAGCTGGTGAGAATTGAGTCAACGGCGGGGTCATGAACGAACAAGTCAGCGACACAGAACTCACTCTTAACAGCTTCTGAGAATTTATCTGTGATGTCCACTGCGACTATTCCTGCAGTCGCAATATCCGGAGGCGGCGGAGGTGGCAGCTCATATTGGTGATCAAGCGATATTCTCGCGATATCTGTGCTCCCAAAGTCAGATTTTGACGACATTGGCACTCGGGACCTAAGGGTAAGGCAGTATTGGGCACCCACCATCTTGAATTCCGTTGCCAATATCGTCCATATTGACTAAATGAAGCGATAAGCTATCGCATTAAATAATAATATTGCACGTTTGCGTGGTGGCGGTAGTGCTGAAATATATATAGCATTAGATGGGTGTTTGATAGAAGATGATTGTGAGCAGCAAGGGAGATAGGACGATATATCCAGTTATGATGATGGGTCCACTGCTACGTACAATGATTGAATGAAGTACTACCAAGCTTGGCTGATATGTCAGTGAAATAAATGCAAAAGCCAAATTACAATAAAGTTTTACAGTAGAAAAGAGGCAGAAGTCACGGATTTCATAGCAACCTGGTCATGTGTGTTGATACACATCGTTAGCGGAGCCGTATCTACTAGGTATTTCGGCTGTAGCCGGGTGTGACAGAAAGTTGAGGTGCGGACGTTCCACCGCGAGCATCACAATAGAAATCATTTACATCCCAACACATTGATTCACCAGCATTTCCATTCTTGCCTCCAATTGCAGTCGTAGTTTTGAATTTGATTGATACATTGCAACAATCGTTATGGTACAGTGGCTCCAGGTGTATGCATTCGGCTGAGGAATAAGTCCATCTCATCTGAACCGAGTAACCCCTTCGACCGCCACGCTTCTATTATTCCACGCGCAATCATCTCCAAATCGATCTGCTTAAGCAGCGTTCTCGGCGGCAATGGCAGCGTTGGCAGCGGCGAGGTTCTTGGGCTCGCCTTGCTTACCGTTCTGTTGAGGTAATTACATGTTAGTCTGCGTCGCTTTTTTTTCGCTGTCTTCTCGGTTCCGTATCGCCTTACCTGCCACTTGGAGAATCGCAAATCCATCTCGCCTCGGCGCTCAGCAGCGATTCTCTTGTCCTCCTTCAAGCTTCGGCGGACAACGCGGGCGGCGATGGCCAGGTAGCGGTTGTAGCTGTCGAAACGCAATGTTAGCTTCTTGGTGTTTCGGTACGGTCGCTCGGCGGAAGACGATGTAGTCGGCAGTGTCTGGGGGTTCAATTGACGTACGTAAGACCAGCAGCTCTCCACGCAGCAGTCATTTTGGCGGTGTTGGAGGTTGAATTGGGAGGGATGGGTTTTGGTAGTTGGTGATGGCTACTGAATCTTTGCTCCAAATTACCGGGCAATGGCAGAGCTAGTATTGCGGCCTTAGGCAGAACGTTGTCATGAGCCGGTAAACAGCCGGAAGGTATGTCACGTGACTTGGTTTTCAACCGTCTTAGACTCTTAGTACAGCGGGAAGACCCTTGCGTTCCTGGATCTACCTAATTTCCTCCGTAAGGCTAATGGAATCCTTTCAAATTGATATTCTCGATGAAACCCCATTTACGAGGAGGCAACAGGTATTATTCTCATTAATAAAATACGATTATTTTCAATCACTTAGTCATGATGACTATGCATCCCGTTAAGCTTAAAATGAAACAACTTATGCTTATCCTAGTAGTGTCTCTTCGCAATGGATGGTTGCCCAGCTTCACTTGCGGGGATCAATGAAATAAGCCGTGAGACACATCATCAAAAGCCAATGATAGCGGCATCGAATTAGCAGGGGCCTGTGTGTTCAGAGTCGGCCGCCCAATGAGCTAAGGCCATTGGTTCTGTGCTTATCTTGTAGCTTTTCAGCTCCTTCTTCTCATATAGTGTTGGTCTCGTCACTTTATTGACATTCCAAATTCAATCAGTTGTGCTCAAATGTCATACATTGCCTCTGCTCGACGTCGGCGACCGCAGGAGTTCTTCCTGCCAAACGGCAAGAAGATCATCGCCTCTCTGCCCGAAGATCTCGAATCTTTACGTGAAGAACATGGAAAGCGAAATGATGTTCAGGTTTAAGTTGTCATCCACGGATCACCAGAACATTGCGACTATCTAAGAGAGACCAGAGATCACCATGAGAGTCGCCGTGCTCACTTTCGACAACGGCATGGCCCTGCCTTTGACGAGTGGGAAGATATGCAGAGCCAACTTGATATCGTCAACGGCCACCTGGAACGGCTCTCTACCAACACGTCTGCTCTGAATGCCAATTTCGACAAGTTTGGTTATGGTGCTGAGCTGCGAACTTATGATGATGATGACCCCCTACCAGCTGCGGACTCTTCCAACATATCAACTTCGGATACACTCTCAGTCGGCTCTGGTGGAGGTCAGCCTCGACTAGGAGAAACCATCAAACTCTTTAAGAAACCAGTGGTCAAGCAATGGTTTCACAAAGGGTTGTTGTGGCGTGCTTCAGAAAACACCGAGATCATGGCTATTGAGCTGTTCTTTGATCTTCTTTATGGTAAGAAACCCAACTCTGTTACGATAACGAATTCTGACCGCTCGAAAAGTCGGCATCATTCATGTCAACGGCGAGCATGTCTGGGCTGAGCCGACCGGCAAGGAGCTGCTTCGCTTCGCAATCACGTTCATCATGTCATGGAAGATTTGGTCCGATATCACTCTGGTCTTGAGTTGGTTTGAGACGGACGATGTCTTTACACGGCTTGAGATTCTATTCGAGATTGCTTGTCTTCTGGGGTACGTCAGCAATAATCAACAAGAATTCATCCATCTGACTTCGCAGGTTCTCCACCAACATGACATACGCATTTTATCCTGGCGAGCATAATACCTACACTATGCTGGTATCATTCTATGTCGCAGCTCGTTTTAGAGGTGTTTTCCACTTCTTATACACTGGGTACCTGCTGCCAATGGTGCGAGGTGTTATGTTCTGTCAAGCTCTCAACATAATTGTGCCAGCAGCCCTATGGATTGCTAGTATTCATGTTGAGATGCCTTCTCGTCTGGGACTCATCTGGGTTGCTATCACCTTGGATATGTGCGGCCAGAGCATCCTAACTGGAATTTTCCAATACGGCCGAAAGGCTGCTCATGACAAAAGGATTGTCAAGTATATCTCGGGGATCTTCGAGTTCTTTCCAGCTGTCAATATTGAGCACCGTGTTGAACGAACCAACGCCTTTGTCTCATTGGTTTTTGGATATTCTGTCATGGGACCAATGTTTCAGAGTCATGGAGGATATACCGTTGATGTATTTCTGGGAAAGGCTGTTCTGGGTCTTTGCCAGGCGTTTGTGTTTAACTGGATCTATTTTAATGTTGATGGCAGCAACATCAATATCCACGCTATCCGACGTTCTGTGATATCCTGTAAGTTATACAGGCTATGTTAATGAGCCCTTGCTAACCTACAAAGCGTCCGTATGGCACTACGCTCATCTCCCGTTCATCATGGGCTACATTCTCGCATCTGCCGGGCTGTCTAAACTCGTCTGGGTCGCAGATACTCCGGATGCCAACCCTGAGCATCTTACGGAACACTATATCGAGCGTTCGGACTCTGAGATGGCTGACGGTATCCGGTACTTTTACTGCCAAGGCCTTGCTGTAGCCTTGTTCTTTATGGGAGTCATTTCAGTCACTCACGATCATCGTCATCCAGCAACTAGACGTCTGTCCAAGAAGACGCGGTTGGCCAATAGACTTCTCGTCTGCCTCATCTTATTTCTCTTGCCATTGGCTAAGACTTTGAACTCGCTTAACCTAATATCCATCACTTTGGCTCTCTCTGTGTGGGTGTTGCTGCTGGAGTTGTTTGGCAAATCATGCCGCAACGACCCGTTCATTGGTAAGAAGCAGGGGTGCTCGGTGAGGTACAGATGTAAGTGCAGTAAGAAGGATCTCGAGAATGCCAACTTGAATGAGAAGGAACAAATTCCATCAACTGAGGTGCTTGAGCTGGGACCTAGGGAGGAAACAGCGGTTCCTGAGGTGCAAGAATAAGTACACCAAAGGGGGATATGGGAAATAATTTGGTGGCTAGCATTTATCCGGCCATGATTAACGAAACTGTCTCTTGGAAAGCAAAAGTTTGGTTTATATAACTAAAATATGCGTACAGTCTATCAATAGTATCAATCTCATCCGAGTATCATATTCGTCCCAACAGTCTAGGGTCCACCAGAAGCACCTCCCATGATGGCCATAGTCTGATGCATTCTTCGTCTATCCACTTCTTTCTTCATCATGGATATACAACTCACCACAGCCAGAATTTCCATCTCAATTGCCTCGTTTTTGCGATCCAGCCACTCACGCAAGTCAAGCATAAGCCGTCCTCCATTTCCAGCAGAGCTCCTCCTAGAACCTTGAGTACGGAGTCCATCGCTACGCACGAATTGGCCAACTTTGCGTCTTCTCTCTTCTTGTTTCCCTCCTGCAAGGGCCACTTTCATGATTTGGTCTAGAATGAGTAGACAATCGACGTCCTCGCCAACAGAGGCTTTTGCAGTTCGACGTTCGGCGCGGGAACTATATCGCCACTCGAAAGTGCCGAGATAAGTGCGCATGATGGTGCTGCGAGTTAGAACCCCTTTGCAGCTGATCTCAATCTCCTCTGCCTGGCCGTTCTGCGATCTACCCTCAATAAAACGGATCTTGGGAGGCTTGCCTGGACCAAAGCGGTATGTGGTCGTGCAAAGAGCTGCTTGTGTAGGGTCGTTCGCCCTGGCAAGAAAGCAAGAGCCTGAGTTTCTTGTAGGTCGAATCGATACATACTCTGCATCATCAAGTTCTCCCGTTGCTGTGACATTGAAGACATAGATAGGATGTGGCTGAGGCGGTAGAGGAAGCCTGATAAGTGCAAACCCAGGGGCTTCGATCTGCAGTTGTTTTGTAGGACAAAATCCCGATGTTGAAGAGGACGATGCTGAGTCTCTGTTTTCACTATTGTATAGCGCCGTATATTCTGGGAGGGAGTTTGTTGAAGACGTAGCTGGCGAAAGGTGTGATAGTTCTACAGCTTCAGTGGTGTCGTAGTCAGGAGGTGGCGCCAAGTGTCCAGAGGGACGATGGCCAAGTTCGAGGGAGAGAGTTGTCATTGTCTCAGTTTTGGTAGACATGTTTCTATAGCAGTATGTTTGCAGGGGTGTTTTGAATAACTGGTTCTTTGTGTAGCTTGGTGATGCTGATAAGTCGTTGGTGTAAGTCTTTACTATGATGCTCGCTTTCGAACTTGTTCCATCTTGAAAGCGGGCAGAGGGTCTATATATACCTACGACCTTACATGATATGCCTCTTTGTCCTGAGATCTTCAATTGGGTATTTGCCAAACCCGAAGAATACGGCACAACTCATTGCTCAATGACGGTGACAGCCCAAGGCATCCTTCAGCCCTGTGAGGGTTGTCCCCAAGCATGATTGGCTTATATGATGATCATCCCCCCACGGCCGACCCAATCGCGTGGAATACGATGAATGCGAGATTCAATAGTGGGGGCTTTGCTGGGGCAGTGCCGAGACTAGGCACTGGGAACGACACTCGAGACCTTGAGTCGGATGGGGGCTAAAAAAATGACATTTCAGAGCCTTCTAAGCTTGTGATGGCTTTTCCTTAGCACTTGAGTCGTCAAGAATTGAGAGCTTCCTAAACCAATCATGGATTTCCTTATCTGAAGGCAACGTCCATGCCTGATGATCATAAGAAGTTTGGAAGGTGATAATTACATAGAACCAACGTGATTTAGTGGCTCTTCGTTGCCTTCTACCACGCTCTCCTCTTCGGTGTCTGTCCCTCTTTGAGTCTTTTTGTCTTGTTCCTTTCACAGCCGTGGCCAAAGATCCTGAAGGGGTCCATATCCAAGAAAAAAAAAAAGAAAAAAAAAAGACATTCACGTTTTCATCAGGAGAACGTAACTTGAAACAGTAGACGACACTCTCGTCGCTTGAGCTGTCAAACCCATGGACACGATATATTTTCTCTACTATAAGATTTTTTTTACTTGGAATCTTGCAACAACCTGCATGGATATACCCAATAACTGGGCTAGCCTGTGAATCAACCCCTTCCAAAGAAAGTAATATCATTATCCAACTGTTCCTCCACCCACATCGGCCACTGATTATAAATTTGGTGCTCAAGGTCGATATTAGCATTAATATGTTTAAGCCATCGAGCAAAACCAGGATCAAGTTGTGGCTGGTCATCTCTCTGTGGAGGGTACTTTTCAGATACGTTCCGTTCTTGCCCACCGATAGGAGACATGATCTCGTTGATGGCGACCCAATGTGAGTGGAGCAGCATCATGACCTGGTTATCGGGATCTATGAGAGCTTGGAAGGTGTCGTGTGGAAGCAACATCCACCAGCCGTATTGTGCCGTGTATGCTTTATATGCTAGACCTAGTTAGCTGGGTGCCAGTGTTGGATGATCAGAGACTTACCATCCCACGAGTTGACGTAGAGCTTTTCGACCATTTTGACGAGATGATGATGGTACTCGACCTCTACTGGCTGCTCACACAGTGGTTTGAGGTTCGTAAGAGCCTCCATTGCCGAGTCTGTATAGCCCTTTGGGATTAGTGGGAGGCCCTGCATTAGGGGTTCAAGCAAAGCATCCTGATCCGGTTCCAGCATATTTTCAAATATCGGTTTTATACCTCGGAACAACATTTGCATTCCCACAATCATGATACCACGAATGAAGGTCAGGTACTCCGCCAATCCATCATCTAAGCTCACGGACTGAAATGTAAGTGCGTAGCAGGTAGCTACCATGGCGTTCGCTTCCTCATTGTCCATTGAGCTTCTGGCAGTCTCAGCCAGACGCTTCTTGATTGCTCTTATTGCCTTGATACGGTGGTTCATAGCTGACGAAACAATACTGGCGTCATTTCTCATAAGTTCAGATGCCGAGAACCCGAGGATTGCGTGCATAAGGTATTCATGCTACACCGGTCAGTAACTGCCTTGTTTCCTTTACTTTATGGGGGTCCGTACGTTGTGGGCGATGCATGGGATCTCATGGGTCCAGATATCCTCTTGCTTCAAGGGATGATGTGGGTAGCATTGCGTCAGGAAGTGCTGGAAGAAGCGCATATCCTGGAGACTGAATAGAGGAATCTGGTGATGCGGCTAGATATACGATTGTCAGTTGATACAGTTGTTCAGCCTTGTCTCTTACGCACCTGATGTGTGATCTGAGGCATAGATGGATACTCGCACTTCAGGCCCGTCTTGGTGCAGTGGCCACACGCAGGGCGAGTCTCCTGGCACTTCCTGGTGTCAGCGAGTCCATCGAATTTAGATTTTCGGGTCCACATGCCTTTATTCGCCTTCTCTTACAGTTGTAACAACCTCTTCGGCTCTTGGTATGGCCTCTTCGCTCAAGTCTTTGTTTCTGAGCAGAAGGTCGAGCAACCAGTTCACTACTAGACCCTGATGTTGTGCTTGGTGGGGTAGCTTTGTCTGAGGAATCTGATGGTACTTGCTGTTGGGTCTGGGCACCCTCGCCAAACGTGATATCATCAGCTTGGAGAAAGGCGGCGTAGTCAAAATCGGGCTGATCAGTGAATGACAGCATTCCTGGAGTGAATTCTTGATTTAGGTCCATGATTGATTGCTTTCAAGTATGGACCGGTTATAATCCAGCTAGCTTCTTGCAGCTCCTACAGATTGTCCGTGGCAGAAGCGATCAGAGTGGAAGTAGTGATACTGGGCGGCAGCTTTTTGTTCTCATGCATCTAAGTCGTTGTATAGAACATATGTTTCGTGTTTAAAAGGTTGAAGTTTTATAAGCATGCCAAAGAACTCACGATGCTTCAAGAGCTGGATAGGCAGCTTCCTCAACCCAACTCGAGCGAATCAGCGTTTTACAATATCACGTGTTGAAGCTGGTAGTGGACGATCCTATCAAGTGGCTTGAGTCCTGCCACAATTAGCTTAACATGTTGTTTTGTCATTCGCTGTGGTGGCAGTTTATCCCTAACTAACAGGGCGGGATGACGGGTCATCATTCCGCCGCCTCTCGCACTATCATCCCATTTTGGGTTTCGGTGTTGCTAGGCTGTTTTTTCATATTGATAGTTATCAGTTGCGACTATGTATCGTGACTTTATATACTTTTTAAATATTGGCTTCATGTAAGAGGCTGTGTTGACCTCCACTGATTTACTGACCAACAGGGAGATGGTGACTTTCGCCACAGACGCAGCCTTACTCGATAAGCCCTCAACGGGCTGCATATTCTCCGTTACCTTATAGCGGGGGCCCCAGTTTGATATCCGTTACAATGCCCATTGTTGGCGTTTAAATTTACCCCAGAATCTTAATATGACAACGAACCATATTTCAATAGCAAGCTCAGGGAAATGTCTGGTTGAAGATGGCACTTTTGGTGTCGCACTCAACTCAGTCGTAGTGTAATTACTAGCCATGTCACGGGAATAACAAGCGCGCGCCTGCGATCGTCCTCTAGTCCTTCACCTCATTTCCCATCGTCGGGCGCTTCAGCAAATATCGCGATTCGCAGGTATCCTAGCGCCGATCATGTTATTAGCTCACCTGAACTCCGGAGCCATGTTACAGTAGGTATCTATTTTAAAAACGATGGCTTATTTCGTTTGTTACGGTTTCTCTAGTTCACCTGTGTACTCGGATTTTGGTTGCTCACAACTTATTACAGGACGGACAACACAAACACCTCAAACGATATGCCTACCTACAGGCAGGTCTGTTGCAATATGTTGATATCCGACGGGGAGTGGTGCACATAATGCATCTCGCATTGGTAAAGTGTAATAAATTCATCATCAATGGGGCTTGCAGTTTGTTAAGGCCTGCATGTGATAATCAAGCCAGGGAACAAACCGAGCCTACCCTGAACCACATATCATGATATGAAATTTATCATCATCTCTCAAATGAACCATTGCCAGTATAGTATCCTAGCCATCTCACCTGAAATATCGTTCACCCTCCCTTCTAGGGAAGCCTCAAGTCCTGGATAACCGGCTATTCTCGTCGTTGCCATGTTGATCAATGGTACGCCTTGATCAACAATATCCACATCCCGTCAAGGTGGGTCATGTCCCCAAGCGTTCGTATACCGCAACAACATTATATTAACGTCCCGCTCAATGCATCGTACTCTGAAATTGGATATCTTGAACCGTATTGCGGCATCGAATCATCAACCCAGAGTCAACAGCTCATGGGCAGTGGAGAGAAAGAGCCATGCTCAAATCCTATTAAAAGCTCAATAGACTCCAGGGACCCCCGAAGCGATCTCGCGAGATGAGATGAGCGCCCCGTAGGCCCATAACTTATGGGCTGAATCAGGATTTTCTATACAGGCAGCAGCTCGTCGCTTGAGAGACTGCTTGATTTGTTTACTCGATACTGTGATAACTACTATACTACTGTATGTATGAGTAAACGACACTGATTAGGGGAGTCCATCAACCAGAGTCCCAAGCACTTGTTGGGGAGATTAGATAAACAAAGTTGCACAAAGAGACAGCCTCAGAGGGCACTGAGCGTAACACGTCAGCTTGACCGCCACATGTCAATAGTTTAGATGCCAAGCCGAGGAAATAGAGTCCGTGACATTTAGCTTGTACAAAGCAAAGAGTGTTGAGTGTAGTTCTTGGTGCTCGGTCATGGCTAGGTGCAGAAAATGCAACCCTCATCATGCAAAGTGATGGCAAAGACTTCCACGAAAACAGAACATATTGCGAAGATCTGAGTCAGAGCATCAAAATGCGGCATTGAGGTTTTTCTCCCCCCCTCGCCTTCTCTTATTCCAAGTTGTGAATGACTTCTGTGGGGATGAGTGACAACCCTGCCATACTATGGGAATCGAGAACCAAGCTTTTTTTATGCCAAAAATGGCTCAATAATGTCTCTCCTCCATCCGTTTGCAGCGTCCATTCGTTGTGGGCTGCAATGAGGATCCAATCCGGAATCCCGGCTAACAGGTTGCTCAGATATTGACAAGGGATATCATGGTTGTACGCGTGGAGCCCCCCTACCGTGGCTGCGGATGTAATTTCGGACGGTGTTTCACACGGCGGATGCTAAGTGAGAATTGGGTTTAGTAGCCGACGTGGCCCTTTAGCAATGGGTTCAGGTTTGTCCCAAGAGGCTGGGATGCACCAAAAAGCCAAGACATTTAGAATTTTCCTCGGTGGCAGCCTTTGTGCGCCTTATTCTTGAGTGCTTTAATTGTGTGTGTGTGTGTGTGTGCGTTGTCGTTGCTAGTTGTCGTGATGAGCGTCATATGATGCGTATCATGCGCCTCTGGTGTGAGAGCATTGGAATGACGAGAAGCCAGATGATGACGGTGATGCACAAGTTGGTGGTCGTTAACCTCTGGCCTTGCATTCATCAAGTCGGCTGGGCTTGGCACCAGGATAAGCATCCATATCGCATCAGCTACCACCTTACCTACAAGCTACAGGGCATCCTGGGTTGGATCAACTCAACGGAGTTAGGGCCAACGTTTATGGCGGCCTTGTACGATTACGTTAGTAGCTGGGAAGTGGGCGTTGAGAGGGTTCTCGAAGGCCAAGTACCGGCAGCAAACTCGGTCGTGTTCTTCTGCTGTCTTGGCTTGGCTTAATTAATCTCTCGGGACCGTTCAATTTTTTATACAATGGTGGATATCAGAAGCTTGGTTGTGGGATCGTCGAATCAGGAATTGGGGCGAAAGAGTGCTGGCATTGCAGCAAAGGTAACAAAGGCCCCAGTGCGTGAATCATTCCTTTGAGGACCACTAACACAATTGGGCCGTTTGCGGTCTTTTGTTCTTTTGTTTCCTTTTTTTTGTGTGTGTTCCTGTAGAAGGGACCTGCAGTAGACCAAAGCCGGATGAAATAGCGCATGTATAGTTGTTTCAGTTCAGGCACAGCGTGTGTTTGCCTCTGTGTGAGTGGTTGCGCACCCACTGCCACGTTAACCCATGTTTTCTATGCCCACTGTCGCTGTCGCTGACCTGTCGTTTAGGTTCTGAGAGGGAGGTCAGCTTGTCCAATCGGAAACTGCTTTGATGCTACCTGAAGCGGCTGCCCCTGACATACTACCCGCTTTTTGCCAGGGATGGCGTACCCGGCCAGAGATCCACTCTAGCACGGCGCCAGGAACAAGGGCGTCGGCCAATGGAATTGCAGAATTCCCCCAAGCATTTCACCTGAGTCCACCGAAAGCGCCCCAAAACGGCCCCTGCAAGTGGAGGCTCTCGATGGCCCAGGCGGGGGGCCCTTTCCCAGTCTTTCCAGTCTTAGAAACAAAGATACCAGGTGTCAGGTGAAGATACGGGTATCTCCAACAACCATCAGCAGGTAAAAGATACATTCCAGTCCACCTCACCACTTGTACTGTACTTCTGGATCATGTCCAAACCACACCACTTCCATTGCCATTGCCTGCCCTGTTGCGGGGGACCTCCTTGCACTTAAACCCTCTATATCCCCCCCATGGTTTCGAACTTCCCTTCCCCTTCTCTCCTTCATCTCGTCAATATCAGCCCGTGTTTTCAACCCTCGTCTCGACTAGTCATCGCCCTTCTTTATCTGCGTCTTTGATAGATCGCATACACACTCCCTACTCGGCCGTGCCGATCACATAACTACAACTATCGTCTCAGCCCCGATCTTTCGTTGTTGCTTTCACCTTGTCATCCCGACTGTGATCAACTCGAATATCAAGTACAACTTCACATTCATTACATAAGTCGACTGCCGTCTCGGAAATCACAGAGTTCCATCGGTCTTTACCCAAATCGCCCTGATTAGGAATACCAGTCACATCAGTCAAGATGATCGCCAACAAGCTCACCATCCTTACCGCTACCGCCGCTCTTCTTGAGCCGGCTCTCGCTCTGGGCCACCGCCACGCTCACCACCAGCACGCCCAGAAGCGTGGTGACTGGGTCGTTGCTACCATTGACGGACAGGTCGTCTCTTGGGAGAACAACTACTTTGGCCCCGGCGGTGCTGCTCCTGCTGCTGCTACCCAGCCCGCTGCCGCTTCAAAGCCCGAGGTATCATCTGCTCCTGCTGCCGCTCAGCCCACCACCATTATCAAGGTCGCCAAGCCCTCTCAAGCTGCCAAGTCCGCCTATGAGCCCGCTTCCCAGCCCAAGAAGGAGGAGACCGCCCCCAAGGCTCCCCAGAAGGCTGCTATCAAGGAGAAGACTCAATCCAAGGCCAAGTCTAGCAGCACCCAGTCTAAGTCTAGCGGCACCTCTTCCGGCGGCTCACCTGGCTTCTCCCACAAGCGCGGTGTCTGCTACAACAACGTTGATCTTGCCAACACTTTCGCCGGCGACTGCAAGAACTGCGGCTGGGGTTACAACTGGGACTCCTCTTCCAACGGTCTGAAGGGCCTCAACTTCATCCCTACCCTTTGGAACGACCAGCCTCTCCACACCGACCGCTTTGCCGACAACTGTGCCCAGGCCCTGAGTGATGGCGCCAAGGCTATTTTCAGCTTCAACGAGCCTGACAACGCTGGCCAGGCTGACATGACTCCTGCCTACGCTGCCAAGGCCCATGTCAAGTGGCTCAACTCCTATGCTGGAAAGGCCCTCATCGGTGCCCCTTCCATCAGCAACAGTGGCCTTGCTGGTGAGGGTGTCGAGTGGCTCAAGAGCTGGGTCTCCGAGTGTGAGAAGCTCGACGAGCAGTGCCACTATGACTTCTGCAACGTCCACTGGTACTCCGAGGTTGAGTACGGTAGCACTCTTTTCGACCACCTTAAGGCTTCCCACGAGGCTTGTGGTGGAAAGCCCATCTGGCTCACTGAGTTCGCTCCTACTGGTTCTGATGAGGCCATTGCCTCCTGGCTCAAGGATGCCATCCCCCAGCTTGAGGACCTTTCTTACCTTGATGCTTACTCCTACTTCAAGGTCGAGACTGGCATGCTCATGACCAGCGAGACCGAGCTCAGCTCCTACGGTAGCGTTTATGCCTCCGCTTAAGGTCGCCAAGGCCCATGGCAGATGGCCGGCCACTCAGTTCGTTTTATAACTTCTTGTACACTCGCTAGGGAAATACCCAACCATTCAAAATTGGCTTTCGGGAGGGAGGATAAACATTTTCGGTTCAAGGATGGCGCCTGTTGACTTATGTACATATTCTGCATTTAGGTGACCAGGATCTGGTTCACAGTATCCAAGTTTATATCGCGCGGTCAACCTCCTTACCTTTTTTCTTATCATCAATTCCGGGATATTACAAAAAGGGAGGACTTTGCAAATAGAACAATTCCTGATCTTAGCAGTTTGATAGACTTCTTTCAGCGTGTAGATACATCTACGAGCTACGATGACAATGAACAGCGATTTCACTGCTCCAACTACTGTGCCATCCTGTGACAGAACATCTCTACTGCTTGAATGGGTGACGACTTACAGGACTACGTCACGCTGTCTCGTGAGCCTCCATTTGGGACTTTGAGCCCTTGCCTTCGTCCTAGACCGTGACGACGCCAATGTCTTGATTGAGTTGTGTCGTAGACTAAGGAATGTTGTGCCATGTGTATGAATGCGGGAGATCAACACCTGACACAATGGTGTCATCCATTCATTCCGTCAATGAGTGGGGAACGTCTTTGTCAACTTTGAGCGTCATATCAACTTATCTCAGAAAATAGATGCTGCTCACAAGTCGTGAGGTATTAAGAATATCATTAGATGCATGGGCTTCTGCAACTCTTGGTGATGATTAAAACTAAATATTGGGTATTACCGCCCCTTGCATATCAACTCCGATCTTTTCAACTGCGCCTAGAACCCCCTTGACGTTGTCCAAAGAACCTTTAACCTGAAAACGCCGATTTCCCTAATCTAATCTTCTAAGCAATTATCTTCTAAAACAGCCTTGTACTGTAAATTTTACTTGTTCAATGGGCGTGAGAATGAAGGTGTCTTGGAATGGTGATGGGGCCTGTGGCCACCTTGGATTCGTGTTCGCGGTGGCTCTGCGGCTTCCGTGTGGCCTGGAGCAAAAGCAACCGACCGCACCGGAAATTCTCGTTCTGATTCAATCCCGATATTGTCGTCATCATCACTGCTCTCCTTTCGTTCGGTCGTATGCCTGCTCTGACGGTGAATTGTTGTCGTAACGATAACACCACTTGTAGCCCCCGAATGAACTTTGGTCATTTCGAAACCAGGGTCATCTGTGAGAGAGGTGACGGTAGAATGCCCGACAAGAGAAGTCTCGTCGTCCACGTCGCGAGGAACGTTGGGAACGTTGGAAGCATGCAGACTTCTTGGATGAGCCGACGAGGCACGTCTGCCAATGTAGCTGCCATCCGTAACAGCAGCTGAAGCCGGTTGACTGGAAGAACCAGCACTATCACGAGAAGTGACCCATTGAACGACAATGGCCGAAAAGAGGACTCCATATGGTCAGTTATATTCCATATGCCTTGTTAAGGTACCTACCGTCACTGTTGCAACACATTAAACACACCCAACCGGGCTCGCCATCAAGAACCATTAGCACAGTCAAGTTTCTAGTCCATGTTAGAGGTATTTCAAACGCTAGAAATCAAGGGACTTACACTATGCTGCTTGTCAAGGTACAGCAGGCTCCAACAAAAGTACGGAAGGCCACACTTCGGAGACGGGAGTTCGCATGGGTCTTTGGAAGATTCTTGAATGAATAGAGATCTGACGACTCATTAGCATATGTACGTGAGACTACTCAATGTCGACTGACTTTTAAGAGGGATCAGAAAAAGAATGGTCAGGTAGATATTGACGACGGCATCGAAAGCGATCAGAGGAATCATAGAGATGCTCTTCATGCCGATGAAGCACTCTCCGTTTACAATTCTGGCAATGCGACTGGTACCGTTAACAATCCGTTGACAAACGAAAGTCGAAATGCTAGAAGAACCTACTAGATAAAGTTGAGGACGACAACCACTCCATAACCACCAAGAAGTGTGATCATATTGAACAAGTAAAGTCTGGAGTTTCTTCTTCGTGTAGTAGAGCTTCGAATAACATGCTATATTCTGTTAGAAACTTTACTCCAATGCTCAAACAACATATGAAACCTACAGCTTTCTCGACAAGAAAGACGTATATAAGCTATTCTCGCATTAGCCAAACCCTTCCACAACACAGTCGACAGGAAAACCCACAATCTTGGTTGTGACATAGCATATCAGGCAAAGCAGAATGGCACCATGGCAAATGTTAAAGCTGCTGTTGACACCGAAGACCTGTTGGAGTATTGCAGAGGTGAAAACAAAACCATAAGAGTCGACGTAGATGACCAGGACGACTATATCATATGTTTAGCTAACATATTGAACCGTATCCTTGCATCAGCTCATGAGACTTACGCCAAGCAACAAATGGTAACCTGGACCAGGATCTAACGGCAGTAATTCTCTGGACTGTTCCATCACGTGTGTCAATTTCTATTGTTAATACCATAAGGGTTTGCTCAGACTTACAAAGAAAGATAGCCAATATTGAACAAGCAGCGAGGGAGACCATAACCGACATAATATCTCCTCCTATAGGAACAGGTTTCGGTAGATATGCCTCGCGAGGCTCGAGAGAAGGCTTCGGAGCCATATCAGATGGTGTTTGAGAACGCTCGTGTCAAAATGGGACCCAAGAGAACAACCAAGCGTGCAGCAGAGTTCTTGGTGCTGTACCTAGTGATAACAGGCAGATCTTCTATAGAAAGACGAAGATAAATTTCCAGCCTCGATCAGAGGGTTGCGTGCGGTGGGTGATAGTTAAGGAGGAGGAG
>JAAQPG010001058.1:0-10436 GCA_013186905.1 Fusarium udum | reverse complement strand
GAATTAGCTGACCATCACACATTCACGAGCCTGTTAGGGAAGGGGTCCTAAATCCTATTGGGTGATTATAGTGATACTCCCACTAATTTCAAGGCATTTCCATGACACGAACTACTTTACATCAAAGTTACCAGGGTTAATCCAGCACTCCTCGGACAGCACATGCTCCGAAAGCTAAATAAATAGTAGCAGTGTTGGCTGAGTCCTTTGTTTATGTTGTTTCTTTCTCTTCCTTCACTTTCAACTGCCTCTCTAAATCATATCAGGATGCGAAGCCTACATTATCCCTTATCAAGCCTGTCAGTCGCTGCTGCTACATTGGCGAGCCCTGTGGTCATTCTTGAACATGAACGCAATCTCGCTGTAAGGCACCGTACTGCTATTTGCTTGCGAGGCGGGCTCAGCTGTGTCCGAGGCCCTGAGATACAGCCTATGAGAGGGGTCATCTCGGATGAAACGTGCCGTTGAGCAGCCTTCATGTTCCAGCTCCAAGCCACACCACTGTTAGCGCGGCTGAGAATCCAATTGGAGGAGCAAGTAATTGTTACCCCCTGCTGTCTCGGATAAGGCATGCCGTCAGTATGGGTGAGAATCCAATCGATAGGATCGATATTTGTCACTCCCTGCGTTGTCCGTCTGTTATGGAGTCCCAAAACAGGCTCGTGCCAAGCCTCATGGTAGGGCAGATTCAGCAGAGGAGGGAACCCCAGACAGGGGATGTAATGTCAACCCCCAATAGTGAGGTCAAGGCCTACCAGGCTTGGCCTTATATAGAGGCACAACTGCATACCGGACCTGCGCTCTGGCGTGCATTTTCTCTTAAATACTTCTTCATCTTCCAAACTTGAACGCATACCTACAATGATTGCTTTTATGCTCTTCTGTGCAGCTCTGGTTGCCGCGGATCTCCCCGTTCCCAATCTAGGACCAGAGCTCAGCGAAGACATCGGCTTTAAAGAAACCCGATTCAACGAGTGCAACGCATTTATCCAGACCTGCGCTCCGACTATCTCTTCCTGCGCGTCCGTGATTTGTAAGGAATGCACCGGCCTTGGACAAAAAGCTCTCAATGCCTGCTGCGCGACAGAGAGCGAGCCAGCGTCCTGTCTTGGGTCTGCCCTGCGTGCACCTAACCAAGCTGATGCCTCTATAACTACATCAGAGTCTGGCGCTACGGCGTCATCGCAAGGCATCAGTAGTGCGACCCAGACCCAGGCATCTATGTCGACAAAGACGTCTTCCGGGCAAGCAGCGGAGTCGTCTAAGAACGTGGGGCGGATACTTTCACACGTGAGTTGTACCCTTTGGTTGAGGTTATGTCAAGAGAACTGTAGACTAAGATATACAACAGGCGGATTCAAGTCTCATTGGGTTCATGATGGCGTGGGTGTTGTACATCTTCTAACGGGGACAAGTCTTGTGTGTATTTTTGGCCGCAAAGTCAATGTCTTGGGAGCTCTGATTGTGAGCCCATACCTACCTAGTCATATATGAAATGAGCTACAGTGATATCAAGGAATAATCTTTCTCAGTCTATAATTATCTAAAGCTTAGGTCTGCCCACTAAGTTAATAAGACAGATAAGCTCATTACATGTCAGATAACCAACCCGGTTAAGTGAGAATTACTTTGCGGATATTTTGTCTTCTTTGCCTAAAATCGCACTGGTGCAGGGCACTTTCTTGTCGGTTGTGAATTTTGCCTAAGGATACGAGATCTCGACTCCGACTGTAGCAGTAGACTGAAAGAATTACACTCCGTGGAGTTCCATGCCAGAAGATGACGGTTATTTACCAACTCTATGGGAGAAAGGCTGAATGTATGTAGTTACTACTCTCGTTCCTTCAAATACCCCTTCAGAGCATCATCCAGCGTCCTGCTCTCCTTCAATGGAACTGCATTTCCCTTCTTCGTCAACCCAATCTTATTATGCCAAACAACCCTCATACCGGCATTCGTCGCACCCTCGACATCCCCTGCACTTCCAGCAACGAAAAGAATATCCTCAGCATCAACCCCTAGCTTAGGAAGGATAGCGTGATATGCTTCCTTAACAGGTTTGTAATACCCACTCTCCTCGGCTGTGACAGCAGCGTCAAAAGTAAACGGCGTTTCATATCCAGCACTAGCCTGCTCCTCAACACCACGAATAGCGATGTATCCCGAGTGCTTGGAACAATTGGTAATAACGCCAAGTTTATAGCCCTGCGCTTTCAGAGCTTGCAGAATAGAGGGGACTTCATCCCACGCTTTGATGCTGGACCAGTTCTTGAGGAGCGCTTGAGGCGCTGATGGCGGGAGACCGACTTCAGCGGCGGCTTGTCTAACGAGGTCTTCATAGGGCTTGTAGGTGCCAGTGCCAAAGGTTATTTCTAGATAGCGCTGACGCCACCGGCCACCGTCTTGGTGGGTTTTGGATGGGGTTGATGCGTCCCATAGATCCCATGAGTTTAGGAGGCCGGTGAGGAGATCGAAGACTATGGCTTTGGGTTGCCAGTTTTCATCGGTTGGGGCGCTCATCTTTGTCAATTTAGTATGGCACAATGTGGTTGTAACAGGATATGTGAAGGATGTTCATTGAGTGAAGAGATATTTATTGCACGGCGAAGGATTAAGACCCCCGCTTTTGTAAGGGCGTACTTGACATATCCTCGATTGTGGTGAAAAGCAGCCAAATCTCTCCGGTTTATAGCATGCGGCCGGTCACTTGATATCATTTGCCGAAGCTCGGCACAAGAAGCCGGATCATTGTCGTCATCCATTAGAAGTCGTATATATCTCGAACACGCCAACCTATCAATCAATGCTTATGTTTCGGCATATACTTCACGCTTCTTTTCCGTCCGTATTCGTTTTCCCTAGCCTCAAGAGCAGCAAGCTTCTCGATTTCCTCTTGCTCACCGTCACTCGTCTCAGCAGCCATCTCCTTCTTTGGCTCCCTCAACTTGAGAGGGTCCTTCTGTTTTGAAGAAACTCCCTTGTTTCTGACAGCCTTTTCTTCACAGCCATCCTCATCTCCTGCGTGACACACAGCACGTAATGACTTTGCAGTCTTGGTGAAATTCAAATCGCAGTTCAGATAGCCTGCGCCCTCTCTGCTTCGATTCCAGGCCTCAAACCCCAGTATGTAGAGAAAACTGTCCATGATGCGGTCTTCCCACTGGATGGGATCAAAGCCAGCTTTGGAAGAGAAAACCTGAGCTGCAACCAAGGCCTTGATGCATTGATATATCTCTTTCTGGATCGCCTCGGTCGTACTTGGTACCCTCCCATCATGGGCTTCGATATATGGTTGGAAGCGCGAGAGGTAGCTGTTGAATGCTACGGGTACCCAGTATTTGTAGCCATCCCCAGAGATGAAGTCTGCAGGGAAGGACTCCATAGCACCAAGGAACCACATAATGGAGAGAATAGCATCGATGACATCATGCCAGTCCCTGCTCAGATGTCTCCACCGCGATGGATCTATCTCACGTTCTTCCAGTGGATGTGTCTGTGGCAGCGTGGCTAAGCGTAGCAGTACATCTACTTCCCCGCATGCGATGAGTCCCTTAATGCCCGTGATCCGTTCAGTGCCGCTGAATACATAAGAGTTCGTTGATGTCCACCGCGTAATCTGCATCGCAACTGGTCGCAGCTGATCTTTCCCTCTAACAGCTCGACTGAGAGGTACTGTATGAATCGCATCGAGAACTTTGTCCGAGAAGAGCTTCGAGTCTGAGGTAACATCTCTCGGTTGAGAAATCTGGGCTTCGCCTGCAGCTATCACTTTAGCTGCCAGCGCTTTGGCGCAACGGCGGACGTGGGGAACCCATTCTTCTCGGGTATCGCGTGGCATAATGATAAGTGGCTCACGGTTGCCATGTTCCGCTGCGAAGGATTGATAAGAGCGTTTGTACCACTGGTCTTGACGTTGGGAATGGGTGGCGACGACTTGAAAATGCTGCGACAAGAGAGACTTGAGCTCGCCAGTGATACCTTCGAATTCCTCCATGGCTAATCTTCGACAGCTTCTTTTTCGGTGATGATTTATTGTGTAAAGTCCATTCTGCTAATGGGGGATCCCACTCCATTTAACAGGGTGTTGTCATGGCTGCTCAGCCACGCCGCTTGACTCATCTGATTAATAAAGCTCGTGTCAGGCTTTAAATAGATCAGCTAGCGCCAACCATTGCGTTAGTCAGTATAAACTGGCGTTACAGATACAAGACCACGATAAACATTAAATTGGGCAGAGAATGTTAGTGCATTGCGTTGCTGCAATTTCGACTCCGACATAGAGATCCCACCTGTCTCCCAATCTACGTGCAAGACTCTTGTTCGCTTCAATCTAACCCCTCGATTGCATCTGGTCTTTTGGCATAGATCTCGGACCAACTTCAGTTTTGTTACGCAAGTTTCAAATAACGAGGATGTAACCAGCCGTACAACATATAATGTTTACCTGATTCCCTCTCGCCAGTATAGAAATGATCTGTTCAATTTGTTCTCAAGTGCTACTGACAAAGATGTCGCTTGGATATGGGGTTGGCGACGTTATCGCCGTGCTAGGCCTCTTCGAGCGTATCGCCATGCAGCTGCGAAATTATAGGGTTCCAACAACTTCCAGCTGAAATCCATCTTCTGCGGGGTACCTCGAAATAAGTCTTGAGACTGGAACCCGAATGTAGTGCAGAGCGTGAAACCATAGAACATATCCGAGCCATAGTCATCTATTGTGCTCAACCATCGCAGTCAATGGCTGACAAGATGAGACGCAAAGAAAGCAGTCGACCAAGAGACGTGGGAAGCGATGGTGAAACCAGGCTTTCATTTTGAACATGCGGTTATCCTCGAAGGAGCTCACTCATCCAGGGACCCAAAGTGTCGCGGGACGCTTCAGGCTGAAGTCCTTGAGTTTAAAGAACGCCGAGTTTGGTTAGCGGCATGATTCAAGAAATGCGCATCGATAGACCTTTGATTGACCAGAGACTTGGACAGAAATATCTGTTCCCGGTGTACAAGAACAGCTTTCACAACAACGCCACTGATCGGTGTATACAATGAGGCTCCCTACTTACACCATCCCGTCAAGCGATTCACAAATCGAACCAATGTCAAGAAATCTTTCGGGCCCCAGCTACCTCGCATATCTACGGGCTCAAAACAATAGCGCAAGGAATCGGTTAGAAATTGCCGTTAAATCAGGTATCGAGACCGATATACTTCGTACAGGCCGACATTCCAAATAAAACCTTTTAGATTGCTCGATCCCAGAGAATTGGTACCTGCTAAGACGAGCATGTGTGAACGTAGAAGACTACGTAAAGTCTACCAATGCCTACAAACCGTGATATTTCTTGAGAGCCGTTACCCCTCCTTCTAGATCACACTTAGCATTCTATACTTTAATATCACACAAAGTCGAGATTGCGTCAATGCCCTGACCAATGCTGTAGAGCTGAATTCATATACCAAAGAGCCGCAAAATAACTTCGGCGTATTAGTGCGCTTTTAGCCCTTTTAATTTGATAATATATTTAGTTATACCAAGCATGGGGATCAATCAGGGCATTGGGAGCTATTCTCTAGGTGCACTCCTATTCTTTCCTATCATGCGGTCGAACTCACCTTTTCTTCCCCCTTTGGATATTTACTTTCTTGAATGTTGTTCTAGGTCCTTGGTCGATGCGCGATATCTTTTCGGCACTTTATAGAACTTCGACCGTGCTGGCAGACGTGGGTAGATGGCGGTCAACTGGGGGTCCATTTCCTCCGGGGTTCAGGTTGTTCGATTTTCCGAAATGTTCAGCGTTGCGATTCCATATTACGGCTGAGATATGTGGATAACGTCATGAAATGGTCCCGTGAGTAACTTGTCCTTATACACTTAGAGAGGCATTTGAGATGAGTGCACTAACGACGACAAGAAGCGGAGTGGCTAACTGAAGATCATATCACTAGCTGCGGCAACCTGGTCAGCTTATCTTCGGTAACTTCTCACCTTCCTGCCCAATTCGCCACTCGAAAGGACCAAGCTTTTCACCAACGGCTTTCATCAAAAACCCCCGGTAAGATACATGGTGTTGATAGGTTGCAGAAGTTCCTTTTCATCGTCGCAAGTTCAACGCTCGGCCGGTAAGTGGGCAAGATACCGGTGATCGACAACATCAGATAATATCAACGTGATTGTCTTTCAGCTAATGCAGCCACTCGATCATCCTCACCAATAGACAAATCGCTTAGTCGCCCGCGCTAAGCTAGCGCTTATTGCCTCATGCAGCGGACAAGAATGACCGCGGCTGGAATCCATGGCACCCTAGATTACTATTGATTTGTATGCGGAAGGCTTCCGACCACATAACTCATCCTTGAACAGCTACTGGTTCCAAGGGATGACAAACATTACTACCGCAGTGGCTTGTCGAGAAGTAAACTGCATTTAAACAGAGCAGCCATCCTCCAGTATTCAAATCAAATCCCTCCAAGATCACCTTTTTATCTTTCCGCTTCTCAGACAAGTATTTCTTTAGTATTCCAATGTCTTAGTCCGTTGCCCCCTTATCATGCATCTATTCGTCTTCTGACTTCATCCAGTTACACTACGATCAACAGGGCTGTAGAGGCTAACTGGACCAACGAGACCAGCCCTGCTCAGGTCACCATCAAGCAGCTTGGCGACGTTCTTGGGCTTGATGTGTCGTGCGACCCCGATTGGAAAACAATCGTGTCAAGACTTAATAACTTCTTTGTGGACAAGTCTCAGCTTGTCATTACGGTGACACAATTTATCACGATCTGGGCCCACAATGCCACTGTGATTGCCACAGACCGAAATCACAGAAAGTGGGCAGAAACTTGCAAGGAAAAGATTCATGAGAACAACAGTGAGTTTGTATTGGATGTCAAGGTTAGTTGTATTTACCTGAAAGATGGAGCTACTGAGCGTGATATTTGTCATAAACACAGCACTACTGAGGAATCCGCTAACTAATGCACCGCAGGTCGGCGAAGGGGCGCAGCCGTACACGAGATGGGAGGATGATCACTTTGTGCTCTACTTGCCAAAAATGAAACCCCATCCCCCGAAGGGATACTCAGGCGCGATTAAGGAGGGTATTGTTGAAGTGTTCGAAAGATAAACGCTCAGGTCTGCTGCCTATGACAGTGCAAATTCTTTTGGATCTAGGCAACTTATAGAAGAATAGAGAAAGCGAGTCATTCCTGTCTATTAGTTTCTAGAACCCTATTAGTCCCTCTACTCATCTGTAACATGAGTAAAATTTATTTGTACTAAACTCACCGTCTCATGCTAGCGAATCGTAGGGATCTGTGAGATTTTGGCCAGAGAAGTCACCAGGTTCAGGTCAATACCACGTTGATCCAACTGTTCGCACAGAGGAGTTCATGAGGGCTCTTATGACTATATACATCTTTGGTCATTCTTTGGATCAGAGCAATTTCGTCAATTACAAGTCTCCACTTAAGGAGAAGAGGATGACATTATCTCCTAATTACTGGTCACACCCCCTCCAGAAGCGACTCTAAATGCGGGGTTGGCGAAGATTGTCGTTGCATATCCTGCCAAGATCTTGTATCCCTGCTCATTCCCAGCAGCAAGTGAGTACACTATTCCAAAAACTTGACTACCCAAGGTACTTGCAGCCCAACTTGTTAGGAGTGCTATAAATCTTCCTGAGTTAATGATAGAGACATTGGGTCATTCAGTCGACAATGGCATATTGTGCAAGGATTAACCAACTATGACTCACGGTCGCTATGAATTTGACTTGCCAATGCAATATTGGGTAGTGGTTCATGAACTGTAATACGAACTACACTTGAAACAGAATCCATAGTGTTATCGCGATATTGGAAGCATGAGAGCTGAGTGGCTACATGGCTAGGACAGATATCGCCTTCCCCTGGAGTCTCAGATAAAAATCGGCGCTAGGCTACTCGTGTCAGCTGCTTCAGTGTGGCGTTTCCTGACACCTCCGGATATGATGAGTCACGTAGGTATTCCCACAGCGGTGATGTCGTGTCAGCCTTGAAGCTGACGTTCAGAAGGCGTTGCAGAACGAGCGGCTGAATGGCTTGGAGTGGAGACTATTAAGAAGATGATCACGGAGGAGACGCTGGCGGAAGACTTTGAAGATGCTGTATTTCACTGCGAACATGATCACTTCGATCTTAACTTTGTAGCCAAGTTCGCACTTTCAACCGTTCCCCGCGAACATTGTATCAAAGTTCTCCTGACCGGCGAAGGTGCTGATGAGCATTTCGCTATCTATCCATACTTCACTGGTGAATTCCTGCGCGGGCTGATGAAGCCATGCCCGAGTCCCACCTATCTCAGAACAGCGGCCTTCGGAAGGACATGTTCAATACGGTACAGAGGGAAATGAAAGGGATCTGGGAAAAGAGCGGTGCCGCATCGTATAAAGATAGGCCGTCCATTCCATCCATCGCTGGAGTGGGAGCCACCGATATGAGCGACAATCTCTTGGCGTGGCATCCAACGGCCTCTATCTTTACGACATGGCTCCAAGGCCTACAAGGTGAGCATGGCTATCGTCGAACAGTTCTGGACTCGCATGCAGGTGATACCCAGAGCAAGATGCGTTCGCGATGGCATCCGTTGCACACGTCCATGTACATGTGGAACAAAAGCTCGCTGGCTAATGTCCTCCTATCTTTTCTCGGTGACAGAACAGAGATGGCGCACAGCGTCGAGGCACGTACACCATTTCTCGACCATCACCTCACAGAGTATGTCAACCGTTTACCGCCCAGCGTCAAGCTGCGGTACTCGGCCGAGACGGCGAGCAATAGCGGCAATATGGGTCCTATCTGGACCAAGTCCAGCATTGCCCTGAAGTCGCTCGACGAAAAGTGGATTCTACGCCAGGCATTGCGCCCATATATCGCCGAAGAGCTGTACCAACGGAAGAAGCATCCCTTCCTGGCGCCGACGCGGTGGGCGCTGAACGGGCCGTTACATCAGAAGTTCAAGACGTTGCTGACGCAAGACGCCGTGCAAGGGCTTGGCTTTCATTGGGAGACAGTTCAGGATGATATGGGATGTGCTTGGGGCGACGCGGCGGATCCCGGGGCTTTGGGAAATAATACACGGACCCTAAGTCCTTTGATGAGATTACTTTTATTATACACAATACGATACGATAAAACAGTTTTCTTATAAATATATATAATGATTATCGCTAAGACTTTCACTATTTATCAGGAGTATTTATATATTACAAATCATCTATTATTATAAGTCATATGGTAGATATCCTAATAGACTGGTTGATCTTGAGGTCCGTGATCTTACCTCAACGGGAGGAAATCCATAGCGGAAGCGCTGATCGGAGAATACCGAATTCGGTCTGCAATCTAATAGGTCAGAAGCCCGACGCGGATCGTCTACTTACTATTCCGTTTAGAATCGTGAGAGGCACCTTTCAGGTTTTGCACTGGGCTAAGATGTTCCGGGATAACTATAATGTTGAGGGTCTTTGCTATGAATACGGAACAATTTGTTTTCCGAGGCCTTACTAAGTCAGGCCATATTTACGACAGTCAGAGGCGGTATCTTTCATTTCTAGAAGAGAAGTGGGGCAGAGGAAAGCCACCAACACAAGACACGGCCAGACGGGCTATTTGCAAATGAGCCCAGCCCATGATTTGTGCGTTAGGTTCTCCGCATTGGGGTAATGTGACGGGCGTTAACTAGCTGCTGACTGATATTGTTTGTTTTGCATCAAATCTCGGATCGTATCCGTCCGTCCATGACGTTATATGAGTCTCGTCCAGGGGCCGCATAACAGGACTACTCTACCAACAGAACCAGGGCTCGTCGTGTGGATGAATCAGCATGTAAGAGATACTATTTTGTTGAGGTTACAGAATGATAACCTAGGCAATGGGGTGATTAGGTGCAGATTGCTGTTGGTTGTGACAGGTTGGGCTGTTTGGGTGTTTGTTGGTGCTGTTGGTTTGGTTTGATTACTGTTGGGGCCTGCCACTGGCAACATGGAAAGTTCTCATAGACACAAAAGAACGTATTTGTCGCTCTCTGTCGGCCTTCAATTTTAGCAGGAGCTCTATTCCATAGCCACCTGCTTTTTCCCGTTCATTAATCTTCATCTCTATCTAATCCCCTATCATCTTTCGCATCTTTTCCTATACCATGCGCGCTAAAACGGGCTCCGATCAGGAGCTCAGTGAATCTCCTGCGCTATCTGTCGCCGAGAACCAATCGCCGGGCACTGGTGATAAGTCGCCATTCAGCAGCCCCGTCGCCGGCACCAAACCTGATGGCTTAAATACTAAACTATTATATTAAACCTGAAGTGTATTTTCTAACCTTATAACTAACTTATAAACTTAATATTACTATTACCTTTTAATTGCCTTAAACCTTCTTCTTAGCTTTAATAATATTAATATAT
>JAAQPG010001057.1:0-31959 GCA_013186905.1 Fusarium udum | reverse complement strand
CTTAATATAATTACTTAAAATAAGCTTTATAAGCCTATTTAATAAGAATTATATTTAATATATAAAGAGAACTTTAAATAGACTTACTAAGGGATAAAATGGCTGCTTCAGTTTTGGGTTAGGGAATTTAAGTCACAAGCTAGCGAAAGATCAGGCATAATAAAGTAGTTCTAACACAATGGAATAAGTGTCTATAAGTATAAAAAAGCTATTGCCTTTAGCCTTAATAGGCTGCTAACACAGATAAGGACAAGGTATTGATTCACACCACTACAAATCTTTCTGAGCTCTCTCGGATGTCAGACTACTCCTCTCCCACATGTCCTCTACTGATTCGCTCGTCAGATTGCCAGCGTATTGCCATCGAATGGAAAGGGAGGGGCAGTCTCATCCTCGGACGACGACTCGAACTCCATCACGGCCTTTTTGTTGTACTCCTCGAACTTGGCCTCTCCCTTACGATCAATCCAGACCTGCACCACCTTGAAAGCGACGATGAAACCGTCTGCTTTACTCCAGCTTGACTCCACGACGCTCTGTCTGCGATGGCTGAGACTTACGGATAGTGAGACGAGGGGGTTTCGGGAAAGAATAAAGTCGCGCCCCACGACCGCGCGGCTACTGACTCTGGATGAGTACGTCGCACCACGGGCGATCTTCAGTCCTGTGACCATGTACACCGGTCGCTTGAACCTGCTTGACGGCTTGTGACGCTCGCTGTCAAGGTTTTCGATGGTATCCTTTACGTAGGACTCAGTCGGGTTGAAGCCGAGGGTATCGAGATGCTTGCAAGACACTACCATGTGGTCACCCTCGGGGCGACGGTCAGGTGCATTGGGGCCCCGGCCAATCAGTCCCAAGGCTCTTTCCGTCAAGGGATGGTGATCTGTGTGAAGGTCGTAGATGTCGATATCGACTGAGTCTTGAGTCTCGACAGGAAGAAGCTGTGAGGCGGGGATCGGCTGAAGGTGGTTTTGGTTCAAAGGATAGAACTCATCAAGGCTGGCGATGATGGTGCCGAGTTTGATGGGTCCTCGTGGGGGTGGCCCGGTTGTGAAGTCTGGGGCGAGAAAGTACTCCCTAACCATTTTTGCGAGTGAAGTTTTTTGTCTAAGTTATGGAAGAGTGATGAAAGAATCGAGAGAGAGGTTGCGCGATGGTGCGATGTTGAGTTGATGAGGTTGTGAGGTTGTGAGGTTGTGAGGTTGTGAGGTTGTGAGGTTGTGAGGTTGTGAGGTTGTGCTATGAGACTGCGAGATTAAATAGGCTTCGGCCTGAACACCAAAAGGTAAAGAACATAAATATGAGAGAGAGGAGGAGAGAGAGAGATGGAGCGTGAACAAACAAAAGTGCTCTTTGTTGAACAAGGTCACATGTTGGTGGAACAACGGTACATTCGCAGTGATTCACAGCACAGTGCTATGTTGGCTTTGTACGACTAGAACTTGTCGGGTGCGGACACTGGCAGGTAGATGGAAGTATGATTGAGCGATTTCAGCTCTACTAATCATAGATTTGTTCTCCATTTACGCAGCCGAAAGGCTTTTTAGGGCTGCCATTGTCTGTGCTCTGCGTCGAAGCTGCCCTTCCCTTCATCGCTGATCAATGTCAGGGAATGATTGTGGAACAAAGGTGCTTCTCGACCTTGAAATGCACTCATCCACCAAACAAGTATGCGGGCCCCATTAGGCATCGCAAATGGAAATTCAGTTCAGATTGATTGCTGGATTGTTGAGCGATTGCGTTACAGTAGCGAAGAACAAACTCGCGCTGAGGAATTGGGAAGTAAGGTACTCAAGATTGGTGTTTAAATTCAAGTCGTATTTACTCTTAGTTATAAACCCTCTACGCCTCTTTATAGCTTTCCGTTAACAAATGCCAAAGCCTCCTTTCCATAAATGCTGACGTATTGCTGGTGGTGGTTGGAGTCGTTTCCGTTACAGCAGAAAGGATCCTGAGAATCACAGTAGATCTGGACCTTGTCTGCGTTGGGGCAGGTGAAGCCTGCGGGTCGAGCATCAAACTGCATGCTGTTAGCAGTGTCACATGAAGACCAGTGATATGACTTACGCCACCGGCGGTGCAGGTGCCGACTCCGTAAGATAGACCGCTCACGAATCTAGGGTCACCGAGCATGATAACAGCCTTGACCTGCTCGACTGCACTGGCGGACAGAGGGACGGATGAATCAGAGATGCCAGCTCCAGAGTCGGGGCCACCGCAGATGTTGTTGTCCATGATTTGACCGCCCTATCGTTACCATTAGTTACCAGTAATATCAGTTGATCAAGTGAGGGCTCTTACCTGAGAGTAACCGACCAGGACAATCTTTGTCTGAGGACAGCGCTTGTTGAGACCGTTCACAGCAGTGGTGACAGCCTGTGTTCCCTGTTTCGCAGAGTCACCGTACTGAACACCGCCACATGAAGCCTGGCCACCACAAGCAGGGTAGTTGATAGCCTCTGATGTAGCGCCAGGGTGGTCAGCTTTGATCATGTCAACTAGCTGACCAGCTGAGCCGAAGCCCGGAGACACTGAAGTTTCACGGGCGCCGAAAATGTGAATGTCAGGACATGACTGAGCCTTGACTGCCAAGATGTTGGCGAGGATAAGAAGAGTGGAGTCGAGAGAAGCGCGCATTTTGATGATGTGTATTTACTGATCGATAGTTATGTTGCCAAGTAAAGTCGAGGCAATTCGTCAACTATTTAAACACGGGAACTAAACAAGGATCTCACAACGCATGAATATTCCAAGAGCCAATCGACTGACATATAAACGATTCCCCGCTGTTGTTTCAACCTGATTGACAGGTTTCATCAGACAAGGATGAGGCATTGGTGGGTAATTAAGATTGAATGGGTCTAGGTCTGTCTGAAACATGTTTTGTAGCAGTTTGCATAAGATTTTACAACAGCCGAAGCTTGGATCGAATAGTGTCCGTTTTAACGTTACAGCTTCAGGAACCGATCGAGCCGACGGCCCGATGAACAGACTTTTTGCACAATCTCCAAGCGCTACCCCTGGCCCATACTTTCGCGGAGGATCTGTATGACCTCCTTCCTATCTCTCCTGATAGCTCGGAATAAAGGTGTTTTGCCGTCTCCATCCTCATCGTTTGGCCGAGCGTTGTATCTCAGCAGGAGACGAACAGCTCTCTCATTACCCAACTCGGCAGCGTGTGATAGCGGAGTTCTCCAGGACGGTATGGGCATATTATAAGCTTCATCGAATATATCTTTAGCAGACGTCTACGCATAGATCTGTCAGCATCAAGCCATCTCATTCATTAGACCAAGTGATCCATACTATAGGCCGGCCACACGGCAGAACATAGACTTCAGTAAGAACCGCACGCTGCTAGCACTAGAGTCAGTTTCCATTGGCCCATCACCTTACTTTCAGTGTCATACTTACCGCTGCAAAAGCCGCGCTCACAGCCTTTTGGTAAAGGCTCTCGTGAAAAGACTGCTTGAGGCCTACCCTGTAGTTATAATCGACTTGCGCGCCTCTTTCAAGTAAGAACTCCATCGCGGCGATAGTTCCATACTGAATAGCACGAGACAGGGGTGTTTCAGCAAGGCAGTCTTTTGAATTCATCATGGCGCCACCTGCGACAAGTGATTCCATAACAGCCGTATGACTATGCGAAGCCGCATAGTGAAGCGGGGTTCGATCTAATAGACCGCGTTTGTTTGGCCGCGCTCCATTCTCGAGAAGTAACTTCACAATCGATGTATGACCATACAATGCAGCAAGATGGAGCGGTGTGTGACCACCATTGACCTCTTGGTTGACATCAATGCTGATTCCATTTCTCTTCGCTAGGATGCCTTTCAAAGCTCCTGCCCATCCATTAATCGAAATTGTACAAAGAAGGCCACAACCTAAATAGTCTCGATTAACAGAGGCATCCCAGGGCCAAGGGAATGATTCTTGCAAATCTTCCGGAATATGATGTATGTGGAAATCCCAAGATTTCGCGTAAGATAGAAAGGGAAATTCAGATTTCCCCTTAACATTGGCTGCTTGGTGATTCTCTATCATCTCCAGATAGCGCAAGCAGATCTTGGCCAGCCGGTAGTCTGGTGTTTCTTCTGAATCAGTGCCTTCGCGGAGAGACGGCACTACCTTCTCCACGAAAAAGTCCAATACAGATTGGTGAATAAATTGAACGACTCCATCACCAGTCCTACACTCAAAAAGACCAAGCCCGAGAATTTTAAGCTTCCATTTCATGGCGGCGCTGTTAAATCGAAGGTACTCTAATCCTTCAAACTCTTGTAGTGAATGCAAGTCTTTGTTCTGAGCCAGGGCTATAGCCCAATGCAACTCAACCAGAGTTAAAGGGCGAGCAGCAAAGCAGACGCATTCGATAAGTTCAGTAGACTTCTCGTTGATCTGACCGGTGATTTCACTGTAAAGTTCCTCCAAGCTCTGAGGAATCTGGCGGACTTCAGACTCGATCATGGCTGTTTCTAGGCGATCCCGGTCGAGGCTCAACACTTTGCCAACCACAAGACTTGCCCATAGGAATACTCCCTCGGCGTGCTGTAAGATAAATTCAGAGACTCTGGACCCTGTCTGTTCTTGAAATGAACGTAGCTTAGACTCCACGAACAGGGATATATCCCTCGCATTTTCTCTGTCGATAGATATCTCAAGAGCACTTTCAATATTTACAACAGGATAGTGACGACAGGTGAAGCAGATGCGAAAGTATTTCAGACGTTTCGATGAGGGCCAGTGGAGTAGGGAACTGAATTCCTCAGCTAACTTTTCCGCGTTCTTTTGACCGCATTCGTCGAGGGCGTCGACGAATAATATGATCGGATGACTTTCCAAGGCCTTCCAAAGTGAAATCCGGGTATAGGATCGGAGCTCAGAGGTGTTCCAAGTCCACCGCTCGTCGTACGCTTCCGACCGGGCAAGTCCTTGCCTGAATCTTGTTTCCATGGCCTCCAATGCCTGTGGTATCTTGCTTTCCATCTGGCAAAGGAGCGAGCGATACAGACCATTAGGCGTCTTCTGGAGTTCGGTACCACGGCCGCTAAAAAAGAAGGAAAGGACTAGAGGTCTTCCATTACTATTTGTTGATGTCATGTTGTTATCGAGGATATATCGAAGCAATGTCGACTTCCCGGAACCAGGCTTTCCTTTGAGCCACAGTAGAGATCGATCACGAGAACCCCATGTCTTGTATACCTTGTGTTTGAATATCCAACGACATGTACCAGCAGCTTCAGGTCTAATCTCTGTCGCCCGAATATTCATTTCTTCAAAGGCAAGTGATCTTACAAAAAGCTCTGAAAGACTCAGCGCCTTTTGCGGCTGGGAATGAACTACGTGGCAATGGATCAGTATCATGAAACAGAAGTATATTTACAATCGCTAAGCCATACCATGCTGTGTGACTGGGGCAAAGTAAGCAGTGCCGGAGCCGCTGTTTTCGTTATGGTTCCTAGTGTACTTGTTTCCAGCGACATTGTCTCCGGATCCATAATGTGTCTGGCTCACAGTTTCCTCCTCTGTCAGTGAAGGCTCCACATTTGATATCTCTTCAATGGCTTCGGTGAGCTTCGCAACCTGCGCCTCAGTGGCTGCTTGGGCCGTATGGTTTTGTACCAAGAGTTTCACATCCTCCATCATCCCCTTAGACAAGACCTCCACACGGTGTCCCTTGCCCAGAGACCGCACCATCGAGGCATAGTGCCTGAAGCTGGGTGTATCTCCGGACGGATCAACAGCCTTAAACAGTTTCTCCAACTTCTCAGCTTTGTCTCTGCAATGTTTCAGAACCGTCTTTATAGCCTCGTTCGTTCCTTGATCTGATGAGGTGCCAAGGTGCCTTTCGACAGCTTGTAGGATGTCGCGAACAATGGGTAACTTTTCGGCTACTTCACGAAATGCTGGTGGTAGGTCTTTAGCGTTTTTGATGGCATTTGAAAGCTCGCCGATAGTCCCAAGAATTGTGAGAATCGCGGAGACTAGACCGACTACCTCGATACCAGACATTGAGGCGACAGTTATTTTCAGGCTGGCCTTAGATTTGGTAAGGATATGAAGCAGTAGATTTTGAAATTGAGTAAACGTCGGTGTCTAGATTGAAAAGTGATATCTTTATTATCGTGGATGGCACTCGGGTGACAAGGTCATGTGGAAACAGAAGAAACAAAATCGAGAGCCGTGCTAGGTCGATAGCATATTCTCACAACAAGAAGCCAGATCGGGCACTCTTATACTTACTGCGCGGTGTGCCATACCTCACATAACGGTGAGTGAAATTACATGGATCTTTGCAGTCAACAGTTTTTCAGCTTCTGGAACTGCGCGTCTTGATAGGGTGGACGAATGTGGCTTGCAGCTTCTATTTCTGTCCCGCCAGTCAAAATGCATATTTATTGTAATTTCAACCTACCGGCGCTTAACTGCTGTCAGCATACTTGGCAAGGCGCATTGGCTGGTGACATATTGGACCATTGGCCAACTTGGCAAAAGCCTCGTTACGGTGTCAGGATGGGGGAGCAAGCTACTGTTGTTGGTGTCTTTTTGGGTCCCCCGTAGGCGCTCACGTCAGTGCCCGTATCAAGTCGGCACTCCACGCTTTCAACCCTCCCGGAGCTTGCTGCTGCGTGGAGAAGTTCCTCTTGACACAGGGCCCAAAACATAGATTGTTTTATTATATGGTTAATTGAAGATCAAGTTGATGCGTGATTCAGGACCGGATATGAAATGGGAAAAATGGAAGAGGGAAAAAGAAGAAAAAATTGGCAAAGCTATATGGCTTCTCAACTTACCCCCATCGGCCGTTTTGTTTGGGTAACAACTCCACTGAGATACCCCGCCATGAGGTTGCGATAAGCGGGGTTGACGATATCGGAGGTCGACCCGATAAGGTCGGAGCCGTGCCCCGTTCTGTTTCCGAAACAACACGGCATCCGGGGTCTAAATGCCGGGGCCGAAGATATTGGTCAATGGGAATTAACGACTATGACTGAAAGAAAAATGAGACGGACCATAGAAACCGGCCCTTTTCAGGCGTACACCTCCCATGATCTTATCTGATCTATAACATTTCTCTGGTAGAGTTTGCAGACACGGCTGATGAGTCATCCATATCAGACGCCGAGCCCCACATCTCCAACTCCGATCTAATTTTTTCCGTTGACCTCATCGCACAAACCCACTCATTCACTCACTCACTCACTCCAACACAGCATCTCACATCCCTCAACCCCAAAATGAGCGGAAAGCCTGCCCTCGGTCTTCTCGGCGGCGGCCAACTCGGCCGTATGCTCTGCGAAGCCGCATCCCCCCTCGAAGTCGAAATCGCCATCCTCGACGCCCAAGACGCACCCGCCAAGCAAGTCAGCCGCAGCAAATACCACGTCGACGGCTCCTTCAAAGACGCCCAGAAGATCAGAGAACTCGCCAACAGCTGCAGCGTCCTTAGCGTTGAAACGGAGCATATCGAGACTGCTGTTCTAGAGGAGTTGGCCACCGAGGGAAAAGTCGTTGTGTATCCTTCGTGGAAGACGCTGCGCTTGATTCAGGATAAGTTTGAGCAGAAGGATTATTTGGGAAAGCAGGGTATTCCTATCGCTGAGCAGGTGGCTATTCAGGCGAATGGTTCGGAGGAGATGCGTAAGGCGCTGAAGGATGTTGCGGATAAGTTTGGGTTTCCTTATATGCTCAAGTCCCGAAAGGATTCGTATGATGGGCGGGGAAATATCAAGATCGCTAATGATGAGGATATCGAGACTGCTGTGAGCGAGTTTGGAAAGCTGCAGTGCTACGCTGAGAAGTACGTTCCTTTCCAGCGCGAGCTCTCGGTCATTGTTATTCGCACAGAGGACACTGAGGGCCGAACAAAGCGTCTTGTGCCGTACCCGTGTGTCGAGACTGTTCATGAGGACAATGTCTGCTCGCGCGTTTACATGCCTCCTCGCGATACACCTGGTGAGGTGTCCAAGCGTGCGCAAGAGGTTGCTGTGAGTGTTGTTGAGAAGCTCTGGGGACGAGGTGTTTTCGCTGTTGAGATGTTTGTGACGGAAAAGAATGACATCCTCGTCAATGAGATTGCGCCACGACCTCATAACTCAGGCCATCTCACCATCGAGGCTGTTCCCTACATGTAAGTTCTCAACGCTCCCCCACCGCTTTCATACTGAGAAATGTATAGGTCACAGTACAAGGCGCAACTCACATCCATTCTCGACGAACCCCTCCCCGAAAAGCTCGAACCCCACGTTGCATCCAGTATCATGATCAACATCCTCGGCGGCGCAGAACCAGAATCTCACATCCCTCTCGTGCAAAAGGCCAAGTCCATGTTCGCCAGCAACATCGGCGTGTACCCCCATCTCTACGGCAAGCAGTCCAAGCCCGGCCGCAAGATTGGACACATCACTCTCACCGGTTTGACCGCCAGCATCAAGGAGCTCGAGGAATATGCTCAACCTCTCGTCAACCTGGCAGCTGATATGCGACAAGAGCGTATTCAAGCCAAGAGCAAGAGTCTTCGTCCTGAACAGGCTGTTGCGAAAGCTACCAAGGATCCTTTGGTTCTTGTTACCATGGGCTCTGACTCTGATCTCCCTGTTCTCAAGGCTGGTCTTGATATCCTCACTCAGTTTGGCGTTCCTTGGGAGGTTGACATTACGTCTGCCCACCGAACACCTGTCAAGATGGGTGATGTCGCTACTGCTGCTGCTGACCGGGGCATTAAGGTCATCATTGCCGCTGCAGGAGGAGCTGCCCATCTCCCCGGCATGGTCTCAGCCTACACCCCCCTTCCCGTCATTGGTGTTCCCGTCAAGGCCACTCATCTTGATGGGATGGACTCTCTTCTGAGCATTGTCCAAATGCCTGTAAGTAATATTCCCATGGAATAATATGCACAGACTGACTCGATACAGCGCGGCGTTCCCACTGCCACCGTCGGTATCAACAACTCCACCAACGCTGCTCTTCTCGCCATCCGAATCTTGGGCGCTTTCGTGCCTGAATATCTTGAGAAGATGAGGGCTTATCAGGTGGACATTGGTGAGCAGGTGAATGGTAAGGCTACTCGATTGAGAGAGTCTGATGTTGAGTCCTACCTGGCTCAAATGAAGAAATGAAAAGCGATTATATGATAAATTCTATAGACAAGAAATAAAAAGCCAACAACGCTTCTATAATACCAGTATCTATGCACAGCTTTGATGGTAGAGATGAAGTATCCAAGAAAGGAAGGGATGACCAAGTCCAAGACTTAAGAGGTCTAAGAGCTCTGTATCTTCATCCACGCATGCCCACTATATCATGCTCTAGTTCGCCTCGATAAGGATAGCATCATCAACATAAAACTCCAAGCTCTGACACTCCGCCCGAATCTGAATACTCGGCACCATGTCCAAAAACATTTGACTCCAAGTGCAGCTCATAGTAAACTGCGTCCACTGATTATACGGCCCAGCCCAAACGCTGCTCGATATGTAACCGCCTCCAGCGCCACAGGTAATCTTTCGCGTCTGGCAATTAACAGCCGTGCTTGTCTTAATCCAGATAGAATAATGGTACTCGGTATCAGCTTTGATCGAGGATGAGTCAATGGGATGATCGACGCCTAGGACGACAGGGCTGTTGTAGAAGTCTGATAGGTAAAAGTGGCCCGAGAAGTCACCGGAATGGGCTCCTTCGTCGTCACTAGCGAAGTAGCCGAATTGACCGATAGGATGCCAGGGTGGTGTGGTATCAGACTCGAAATCTGGGTTGGCGAGGACGTTTGTTGGTTCTGCGGCTGCTGTTGTGGTGGTTGTAGGTTCCGCGGTGGACGTCGCGAGTGTAGTTGGTTCAGCACTTGAAGTGGTGACCAGGATAGTGGAAGTAGCTGAATCGGAGGCAATTTCAGTAGTAGAGCCAGAAACTGTCTCCGTTTCCGTCTCAGTAGTCGCTGTCTCAGTGGTGGCTGTCTCGGTAGTGGCTGTCTCTGTCTCAGAAACAACAGTAGATTCAGTGAAGAACGTGGTAGATGTCTCTGTTTCATCGGCGATAGTTGAAGATGAAGCAGCAGGGATGGACGAGGCTTCAACGGAAGTCGTGGACAAAGCGACTGAAGCAGACGAAGAAGAAGGTATCCATGGTGATGCACAAGCAAGTTGGCATACGGCCAGGAGCTGAAGAGCTAGAACTCGCATGATGACCCGGGTAACGACTGTGAGGGTAATGACAAAGACAGTGAAAAGTGAAGAAGAAGAAGAAAATGGAAATCGCATAAACTAAATAAGAACAGCCATGATTAAATATTTAGCTTGAAAAGTCCTCCTGAGATTATCTCAAGATGGTCAAGAGAATAAACTATTGGTTTAGGTTGACGAGTTATAGAGATTAGTGCCAATAGTTGACAGGGGATGATCAGGCTAGTGGAAATTGGCGATCCCACTTGTTTAGCGATCTTACTGGGTATAATTGGCACATCGCTTCTCAGTGGAGCAGGTCAACTACCCTGCACCGCAGGCTTTATTCACAACCTCGATGAATCTATTACACAGGAGGCCCTTATAAAAATCGGACTAATTCTTTGCGGGAGTAGATTATTCTATACCATGGATTGAGAATCGAGCGATTGGCAGCGTATGAATGCGACATGGTGAGCAATCACCCTGCACAAAATCTTGCTGAAGACACATAGGAATGCTATCTAAATTCGCCATATCATCTCTATAAAAGACATCCTCAAAATCCATCACCAGCCCAAATCCTGTCCCAAGCATTCTTCACTACCTCAGTCTCCAGCTTCTTAAAGAAATCCCCCACAGCAATATCCTCCTGCCCCTCAATCCTCATAATACCCTTCTTCACACCCCGCCAGCCTTCGACAGGAAGCTTCAACTTATCTTGACCAAGGCCATAAAAGTACCGACCCTTAAACTTCTTCTCACCACGTTCAATAGCGTCATATTCAGCCTGGCATTCCTCGCAGATCATACCTGACGCGAATGTTACATATATGTATGCTGACCGACCAGCCCACCATTTGAACTTCCGCGCTGGGTTGCAGAAGCCACCGCATGTGTAGTAGCCGTCTTCTGGGTCTACTAAATCTCCCTCGTCTGTAGGTGGATCGCTGATATCCTCTTCATCATCGCTGGTATCAACATCAACGTCAGACTGCTCAGAGCCAACATCATCATCAGCTGCTGTCTTCTCCTGGTCTTGACCTTCTTCCTCGTCTTCGGATTTATCAGTATTGCCTAGTCTCGAAAACACAGCCGACCCAACAATGCGAGCATATCTGTCAAGGTCCGCATCATTCCTCAGTGCCTTACTCATCAGGGATAACGACTGTGCCAGCATCCACAGATAAGGCGCATCGTTCCATCCAACGGAATCGTTAAGACCAGCGAAGCAATCATGCAACAGAGACTGAATTGTTTGCTGGAACTTTTCAAGAGGGCCCATGACGAGATACATATACGCCAGCCCCACGCGATGAAAGCTGGTCCAGGATGCAGATGTTCTGGGAACGTCCGACGCAAACGGTCGTTGCATAAGACCAGCCAGCGCAGTTAGCCGTTCTGCTTTATAGACTGGATCCCGGGACTTGCGGAACAACTCGAGCTGAACGTTTGTCATGCAATCAACGGCTCGAAGCATCATCAAGAGTGCAGTTCCACCAAGGATTGGGAACCTGAGACCCGTCGCGCGCGTGTCGAATACCTGGTCCAGTAGCTTGAGTGCCTTCTCAGGCTCTCGACATACCTCGAAGTATATCACGGCAAGATCAAGTCGGAGAGGAAGAGCGGCGTCGAGATTATCCAGAAAATCAATGGCCTCTTGGTAGAACTTGACGATAAAGTCTTGCTCTCCTGTTTCAGAAGCAATGTCGCAAAAGAGAGCGTGTCGTTCTTCACCATCCTCAGCATAATCTGATGCAATCCATGTGATTCTCTCCACGAGACTCCACTCCTTCAGCATCTGGATGTACTGATCTTTGTCCTTCTTCTCCACGACCTTGAGCTCGTCTACGAGGTCTTGGCCTGGGGTTATTCCTTCGGGGTCACTCTGTTTCGCCTTGGAAAACGATTCAAGAGCAGCGTCGTATTGACGAAGTTTGCGCTGCGCCCTGGCAAGCGTCGTGTAGACCTTGCGCTTCAAGGCGGGAGGAACATCGCCTGTGGATAACCCGGATAACCCGTTGACTGCAGTCTGCGCCACGTCGCAGGCCTCTTGTCTCTTCTTCTGTTCAATGAGGAGACTGGACAAGACACATGAAGTCCTGTAGAACTCCTCTTCGCCAGGCTTGCAGAGATCAAGAGCAGCGCGACACGTCTTCTCAGCTGGGTCCAGAAGCTCATAATCATCGAGGACTTCTGCAACCGCCCGATGCGCTGCAGCGTCAGGTTTGATCTCATCGCCAAAGAGATTCAAGATTCCAAGGCTCGCTGCAGCTTCATTGAACTCCTCACCATCTTTTTCGAAGGCATCTTTGCCCTCGAATCGATCGGGGAAATTGATGACTGCTTGATCCATCAGCAGCTTTGTCAGTTCAGACTAGAGACGCGTAACATATTAGTCTCTCTGGTATAAAAATGATTCCTTGGAGAGATACTTACCACCTGAAGAACACCATGAAGATGCTGCCACGAATCAAAAGCGTCTTTCGAGTTCTGCGCCATGTAAACCCGACGCAAATATCCCTTTGCGATATCCACGCGACAAAGAGCGGGATCAGGCGCAACACGCTGCCACCACTCAACAGCAAAGCCACTCAGCCGCTCCTTAACTTCTGGCTTCCTAAGGAGTCCCGCCCACTCAGCGACCTTGACATTAGTCACAGAACCCCCACCACGCTTCCCATACAAAATGCCGCTCTTGGCCATCATCTCAGCCAAACCTGTTTTGTCAGCCATTGTCTCCGCAAAAGCTTCCAGCACTTCAACCTGCTCCTCAGGCGTATGCTGATCCATGTTGAGAGACGTAAAGTGCGAGATGAACCATAGCGCTGCGTACTTGAGGAGTCCTTCGCATACAGCTTCTCGAGGCTGTTTTAGTAGCTCTGCGCTGGTGACGAGCATTTTCCGATTCGCTTCTGAAGGACCCCATCTGAAATCTGATGCGCCGTGAGTGCTGTTCGTGAAATAGTGCCTCATGGAGCGCTCCTTAAATGTGACGGGCAGTGGTCCATCGTCGTAGATACTGTCATGTTTATCGTCATCATCCTGCTTCAGGTCTTGAACTGCTGTGGCTTGACTGGCCTGAAGTCTCGCTAGCACCTCTGTATCATAGCCTGGACCGCCGATTCGCAAGAACTTGTCGAACAATTCACGTATCTCTTCAATGTCGAATTCGTTGTCTTGGGCGAGATACTTGACCAGGGACTGGACCTCGGCCAGAGTCAAGAGCCTCTTGGAGAAGGCAACCCAGTGGAGCAACGTCGCAGCGACCTCTTGATGTTTGGGTGGCATGCGGCGCTGACATTCTGCGAGTAGGATCTCATAGATCCCGTGAAGGGTCTTGGGCTTATCTTGACTCAGAGCGCGGAGAACAGCTCCCTCGCGACCGAGATCGTCAAGGCGACCAAGCAGGTGCTGAGCGTAGAGCATATCTATTACAATGTGAGCTAGTTCTTGAGATGAATGTGAAGAGATACTGACTGGGTGAAGCCTCCTCGATGTTGTCAGCGATTCTTTGCTGCACATAACGACTGAATCGTCTCAGATTATTGAGAGCGTTGATCTCGCTCCAGATCAAGGCCCTGAGGTCTTGAACCTGCTTCTTCTTGGTCGCTTCAATTCGAGTCACCTTTGTACCCTCTGGGAGATCATCCAACTTTTCAGGCCGCGAAGTCACGACCAGAGATATCTTCAACCCCTTCTCGTTGAAGTAGTCGGTCAGAAACAGCTTGAAGTTGGCCCAATCGCGAAGCTCATCAAGTCCATCCAGCACAATAAAAAGATTGAACTTGGAGTCCGGCGCAAAAACAGCATTGAGAAGGTGTTCAACGAGGTTCTGCCAGATCTTTGTATCCATGTCAATGTCGTCTCGAGCGATCTGGGCGTTGAGCTTCTCACAAGCTGCATAGTTTGTTTCCGCGATGCGATTGATGACTGTGATGACGCCGCAGAGTAAGAATGCAAATGCGTCTTCTTGCTCACGGAAGTAAAAGTGTGCCACACAAGTATGCCCCGTCTCATCTTCGCTCGCTCTTTGAGCAAGCTTGTCGTGTAGCGCGGCCGCCATGTGACTTTTACCAGTACCGGGTTCTGATGCCACTGCGAGGATAGGCCGTGACCCATCTGGGAGCTTAAGCCATTCTTCCCACTCAGGCTCAGAAAAGATCCAGTTGCACGAGTCTGGGAGAAGAGTTTCCTTCAGGGCGTGATACTCATGGTCATCATTGAATACTATGGGCATGGCGTTACGGATACTGTTGGAAGAAGTCGGTTTGTTCGCTTGTGGCTTCTCCATAGTCTTTTCCTTCTTCTGTCCGCCGAAGAGCTTGAGGATCTTGGCTATGTCGCCACGAATATTCTCTGTGTTTTCATGGATAGTGTCGATGGTATGACCGACTCGCTCGAGCATTTCGGCATGAGACTTCTGGTTCTCATCAAGCTGTGAAGCCATAGCAAGAGTCTCTTCTGTGTTGCCGAGGATAGCAAATTCGGTCGCTTGCTGCAAATGGTCCAAGTTCTTGTTCATATTGGCTCTTGCGCCACCAAGCTCTCCGTCGTCACCTTTAAACAGATTGGAGATCCATTTCTTGAAGCGACCGAGCTCAATATACTTGTGCGCAAAACCGCACATGGTGAGAAGTGAGGTGAATACCTCCATCAAGCAGTTCTGATAAGCCTTGACTTGCGGCAATCTTTTTTCCAAGATGGTGATCCGCCCCAAAAAGCTGTTCATATCTTCAAAAAAGACAATAACGATATCGTAGTCAGCAGAAACAGACCGACAAGCTTGAAGCATGTAGGTCAAGGCGGTTCCGATAGCAGCGGCTGGTGGAAAGGCTGGAGCGGCGGCGGCGATAATTTGGTTGGCGCCTTGTTCGACGAGATCCAGATTGGAAGAGAACAAGGTCCTCAATCGATCGACCTTTCCCTTGTCGTGCCTAAACTTGTGAAAGTTGTTCATCTGGTCAGTTCCATAGTCAAGCATAGACTGAACATTGTCGAATTTGCGCTGCAGACCGAAACCAACGATGCTCTCATAGCTCTTGAGAGCTTCCTTCCATAGATCGGCAACGTCCCGGTCATCATTCTTTAGCTGCTTCTCCAGCTCCACGCGTGCTTTTCTTGCGACCATGATGGACACTGGGAACGGAAAGATTGCAGTGCTAGGTATGATAGTGTAAAAAAGAGCATGTTTCAAGTGCGGGAGGGGAATTGTAAATGGCACTGGGGTTGAAGAATAAATACGAGGGGTTTATTTGTTGCCTTGCAAGGATTGATGCTCTCGTGGCTCGTTGTAACTAAAATCTATTGGTCCAATGCTGCACCAGCTGAATGCACCGTCAGCGGATTTTGTATGCAGTCAGCAATTAACAGCCCATACTAAGGCTTAGCCTATTCTTTAGTCTCCATGTTATGATCCATCAACCAGATCGAAAATTAATGCAGTTTCCAGAAACCTTTGCAGGGACATTGTTGATTCCATAGTTCCTTTAAACTACACTATGGCGTATCGTCTCCAATAATCCAGTCATGATCAAATTATCGCTTCCTTTCGGCTCATCACCAGGCCAGTTTTTCTACAGCCACTTCCAACTTCATCAGGCTACGACAAATTACCTCAAATAACAGTTTTACGGAGAATGTAAGGGAATCGAGTTCTCTTATGGCACCTATATTAATTGAAAGTGGTACAACAGCCAAAAGAAGTTCGGTTCTTCTGACTGCATAGTGCATATGAGGGTACTTTGTTTGAGTTGGACGACGGAGGTTACACTGTCGTCAGCTTACTTGCAGTAAACTAGCCTGGTGCCTAAATTTGAGTTGCCGGCAAACACTGCCAGTAATCTCGTCATCAGGTATGACCATAAATTCAGCGAATCACACGAGGCACCTCGGTTCTCGAGAAGTTGCTATGTGAGTTTGCTTTTAGCAGAGTGGAACTTACCGTTGGTAAGCGAATTTGACGTTCGCCTTGCCATGGCTATTTCCTTCGAGGGGAGTTAAGAGGCAGTACAATGTAGATCAATTGAAAGCCGAAGGCTTATCATCTTTATCTCAGATCGCAGGGTAGCGGAAGGCAAAAGCCACGATATCTGCCGCGTTTGTTTCTTAAACTTTCAGTGGCGTAAGAGAACAAAGCAAACAGAACAAACAACAAACAGTTCCCCTCATCAAGTCTGTAAAGTCAACCATTGAAAAGGAGCATCACTCACTGTTCATTCATCTTCAAACAATTCCAACACCCTTGACTTCCCAAGACCTCACCATCATGAGCCATTCCAATACCAACGTGCACGATGTTGTCGCCTCTCTAGAACCTCAGATAGACTACATCTGCAACGTCAGTGGCGCGACTGGGCTATCGTTATCTGTTGTTTCTGGCGGAAAAGAAGCGTACGCAAAACATTTCGGCTTCCGGGACCTTGACGCAAAGGAAGCACCAGATGGCGATACAACGTACTTCATCGGCTCTGTGACCAAAGGAATGGTGGCAGTCCTCGTGGGAATAATGGTTGAGGAAGGGAAGCTCGAGTGGTCCACTCGCGTCGCCTCAATATTACACGAGCTGCAAGATTCATTCGAGGGCCGCGGCTCTCAGATCACTATCGCCGATCTCTTATCCCATCGCACAGGAGTGGCGCGCAGCGACGCAATCTGGATTTCTCGGGCAGGGAATCTCTTGCTCCCGAAGTCAGAGAGTATACGGACCTGGGCTGCTCAACCTGTTGTCAGAGATTTCAGGTCCGACTTTCTCTACAACAACTACGCCTACGACGTGATTGGCCGAATTATTGAGATGGTTGAGCAGAAAAGTCTCGAAGAGGTTTTCAAGGAGAGGGTATGGGAGCCGCTGGGGATGCATCGGACGTCTATGGAGGACCTTGCGGGGGAAATCAACGCAGCAAAGGCCTATTACGCCTTGGAAGATGCCTCTTCACATGAAGTTCCAATTCCTACCGTATCACACAAAACCATCATGGGAGCTGGTGGGGCTATTCGAAGCTGTACCAATGATATGATTAAATACTATTCCAGCTTTATGCACGCAGTCAATCATCAGTTCAACAAAAAGACGACCTCAACCCCTGGCTCGCCATTCACGCAGCTCACTACAATTCTCCGACCTCACAATCAGCTTGATCTCACGTCTTTGGGCGAGCAGTCTTATGCACTGGGCTGGGGCCGTGCACAGCTCCTCTGCCCTTTAGGCACTCTCAGTTACAACTATCTGCTTATTCCCTCAATGCCGGTGATTGGGCGAGGATCTCCAGGTCAGATCACTCTGTATCATGGAGGAAGTATTCAAGGATTCAATACGGCTGTTTACCTCTTGCCAGAAACCGAGACGGCTATCATCGCAATGCAGAACTCGTCAGGTTTGGGCGATGCATGTGATTGGATTCCTCAGATGATCATACACAAACTGTCGGACCCAGGTATCTTCAAATTAGAGGAAGGTTCACGCCGTTGGTGAGGCCGGGCAAAAGAAGGATGAAAGTGTTCTCTCAGCTGAATATCAATCTCATTTACCGTGTAAAAGAAATCATAATTTTTTCCAATCCTATATCTACAGGTGTTTGACTGCACTTTGAATGATTAACCTCTTGATCAATCTGACCCAGATGGACGAAAACCATGTATGTGTACTAAGCTATGCCCAAATCTCGTGAAATTCATTCGCTCAGACAGCGCTGTCATACTTAGCTTGACTGACCGTCGGGCTCTTCTCGGCATGAATGGTAACCATCTCATCATGGACAGTCTTCTCACTGACGATGGCGGCTCCAACCACTGCGTGATCTGCGCCACCAAACAGTACATCCATATGCTCCAGGGGCACTCCTTTCGTCTCTGGGATACAGAACCAAACAAATGCAAAGAGTAAGATATTGATAGCACCAAACATATACATAGCGTAGCTGCGAAAAGAGTTACTACGTTGAGATTCCAGGTAGACCTTGGGTGACTTACAATCCCTTTGCAGAAAGAAATATGGGGAAGATTTGTTCTGCAAAATTGTTAGTTATCAGGTCAAGAAAGGCGAAGGTTGGTACTTGCGGAGAATGATGCTTGCGATAGACTGGCACTGAGTCGTCATAGCAACCGCCTGCGCACGAATGTTCATGGAGAAGATCTCTGAAGTCCAGATCCACACTGTCGCACCCCAAGAAGGCTTAAAGAAGAAGGCAAACAGGAACATCAAGAATACAGTCGCGATGCCTACACTGGGAGACTTGGATCCATCCTCGAGATTCGGCGTCTCGGTGACGACGGCTGCGGCGGAAAACATGCAGACTGCCAGGCCCGCAACACCAATGAGGAGGAGAGGTCTTCGGCCCACGAGGTCGGTCATCCAAGTGGCATTCAGAGTGAAGAGAATGTTAAAAGTTCCAGCTAAGGCGTTGATAAGCTGGATCTGGCTGTTTGAAGTAAAGACCTTCTTGTAAATGATGGTGGAGTATGTTGCAAGGGAGTTATTTCCGGTTAGTTGTTGTCCAATGTTCATAGTAGCCGCGAGGACTAGAGAAGTTAGATAATAAGCATTGACAGGACGAGAAAAAAGCTTACGAATGCGCTTTCTCACAGACTTATCCGTCCACAGTAACTTGTATCGGCTCCAAGTGCTGTTCGTTTCTTTCTTTTCAAAGGCAATAGCTTGTCGTATATCTTGCATTTCTTGTGCAATAAGGTCTGGGTCGTCGCGTATTTGTAAGAGGGTATTGTATGCTTCTTCGAATCTATCATTCTGCACATACCTGTAGCTTGATGAGCATCGCATTCAAATAATCCTACGCAGGAAAGCATACCATCTTGGAGTCTCAGGACAGAAAAAAAGGCCCGAAATGATGATGACAGGAAAGAAGATTTGAAGGAACATGACGATCTTCCAGTCCCATTCTCCGAGACGCTCAGCATTTTTGGAGCATGCGTAGTTGATCCAATACGCGACAAAGGAACCTATAGCGAAGTTAAGCTGCCAGAAACTCATGATAGTGCCCCGGAGTTTGGCCGGTGCTATTTCATTGATGAAGACCGGTCCAGCCGGCATCATGAGTCCCTGGCCAAAACCGGTGATGGCGCGACCGGCGATGTAACCACCGATGACGGGAGGTGTAAATGTCGAGATAAACGTTGAGATAATGACAAGTACTGAGCCGGCCCACATACTCCATTTGCGACCGAATCGGTCGGAGACCAGAGCAGACAGGAAAACGCCTGGAGAATGTAAGCATCAAGCCGATGGTCCCGAGTGATGGGTGATTACCTGTTATGATGCTGCTTACGGCCATGGCGGTATTGACCGAGCCGATAGTGGATGGAGACTGGCCATTAAACAATTCAGAACAACGATACAATGGATGAAGTTGGTAAGAGAGGATCTCATACGGGGTTGTTAAAGTAGTTCATGAAATGAACTGATCCCTGCGCTGCGTTGAACGTAGAGGAGTCATAACCGTTGACAGCCATGCAGGTGCAAGGAATGAGGCACGAGAACCAGAGGTTCGCCTTCTTCGAGTTGAAGAGCATAATGGGCAAACGATGCCTGATAGATAGGGAAGAGCGGGGAGAAGGTTGTTGAGAAGAGTAAGGTCGTCGGTTGAATGAGGTTTGGCAATTTATCTATAGATATTCCGGGGTCGGGGATCCACAATCAGGGCCAGGTCTAGAAGCACCTACACCATCGGTACGTAGAGTCCGAGTTGGACAGGAAGGGCTTAGCAGCGGCCGCCCTATACCGTTGTTCTGACCATGCATTTCAGACCCTGCATCTGCACCGACAAGGTTAGCTAGCAGCCACTCTAACTGCTATTTCCGAACTAGTTCTCATGCAGCTTGAATTATTAGTCAGCGGATTAAGTAACTGAGGCATGTCACAACTGCTTTCCCCTCTTTTTTTCCATCTTGTCACAGCTCACAGAGGTCCAATCGAAAGCAGCACAGCACAATGAAACTCCCTACGGCGTGCACCAGGTGCAGAAGGCGGCGCAAAAAGTGCTTCCGAACGAAACCTGACGGGCCCTGTGATGCCTGTGCCAAGAAGCAGTATCATCAGTGCTCGCTCGTCCAGCCACGAGGTGCTTCTCCTCAGCCACAGCGTATCTCGGTCGAGGATCTGAACCCGCAGGCTGCTCTCTCGCATGATCTCATTGAAGAACTTGTGGAGAATTATATTTACTACATACTTGACAGGCCTCATACGCTCTTCCATCTACCTACCTTGCGAACTGCAGTAAAAGAAGATACGTTGGGAGATGCATTGCTCTCAGCGATACTGGCGTTTGGCTGTCGGTTCCATGATAAGCCTGAAATAGCATCGCTTGGCCCTGCTTTCATGGAAAAGTCTAAATACTTACTGAAGCTGGATATGGAGAACATTTGTCTTGAGAATATCCAGACTTGCGTGCTGCTCGCAAATTTGTCGTCTTCCTCAAAGAACCCAGAATCTGAGGCTCTGTTTGTTACTCTTGGCATTCGTATGGCTGAGATTCTTGGCTTGGATCGTCCGGATCCGGAGGACTCTGAGGTTCTACGTGAAACAAAATGCAGGGTATGGTGGACACTATTTATGGCTGACCGATGGAGTTCAGTCGGTCGCAACCTCCGTCGCGCGATGCCAGACTTTAATCAGGAGACTCCTCTACCAATGGATGAAGACTACTTTCATCATCTGGAGGTTGACCAAGGTACGGACAGTGGTGAGAGACCCTCCCCGCGCCCTCGCACACTGGGTCTCTGGGCATACAACATCATGCTTGCAAAACAGCTCGGGCCCATCCGAGACTTGAATAAGCAGTGGAATCAGGAGGGCATCTCCGAAGATTACGTTATGCAGCGCGTCGCAGATCTAGCAGAAGGTCTACAACTCTGGGAAGCGGGTCTTCCCGAGGAAAAGAAAGCAACAGAGGAGAACCTCCAGGCGCACAGTGCCAAGAAGCTTGGGGGACCGTTCCTGGCCATACATACAGGCTACCATCAGCATTTTGTGCTTCTGCTGTTCAGGTTCCTGGATCTCAATCGGGTGCAGACACCCAAGACGATCGAGTACGCTGAGCTGTGCAAGTATCACGCCAGGTCGATTAGTCAACTCGTCAAACTGTCCCGCCAAGTACCGAACTGCGCGATGGTGTTTGGAGGCGTGGGATACATGACTGTGGCTTCTTCAGCGGTACTGCTACACACGCTCATTTTCGGGCAACAGGATGACACGGCTGATATCCGAGCCAAGCTGGAGTCCAATTATGAGACCATCTATGCGCTTCAAAAATACTGGCCTTCGATTCAAAACTCGGTTAGTAGAAAGCTTGTGTTATTGGTTAGATTCTGACGAGTGTAGGTAAAACGGCTTGAGCTATTCCAAAAGACTTGTACGAGGCCTGCCGCGATGCAAACCTACAAGTTTGACAAGTGGATGGTGAGGTTTTTGGTGGAACATCATTTGCCGCTGGATGAGCCTGAGGGGGATCTATCGCCTGGTGCGGTATAACATGGCATTCGAATTCCGGAGTGAATATTTGCATTGATAACGGTGTACACGTTAGTGTGTTGGAGGGTTTCTTTGTAATCATACTCGTCGCGTCGTTTCGGTCGGTCGGTGGTGATGGAAGCTCGTGCAGAGAACAGAACTGAGACTCGAGACGGCGGGAGGTCTGACCATGATATAAAGCGATAAGGGTCATATTTATCGTTTCGGGCCGTATCACAAAGTCCCACTGATAGTAAACATCAGAAACTACTGAATTCACTGATCCATACGCTAAACCTACGTATCGTGAATTGCGCACCCTAGAGCACCAGTTTTTTTCGTTCATATCCCCATGACTCCCAGCTAATCCCTGATGTTAAAACTCGACTAATCCCTAAACGTTCCCCTGTATGTGGGGTCAACGTCGGGATATGGTTGTATAACCCGACGGCTGACAAGTGTCGGGAATCGCTCCAAGACCGCCCCTGTAAACTCACCGTCGGGATTTAGTTTCTTAGACCGACAACCACAAAACGTCGGGATACAGTCCAAGACCGCGACAAAGTGGGGCGGCTGAAAAATAAAGATCGTCTGCTCTTGAGTCGTGACACGGATCTATTGGTGGATTTTGATGATGAGCGCAGGGAGGCCATAGACGTTAGCACGTGATGCACACTCTTCCGGCAAGGACACTGCGAAGCGAAGGTTTCAATAACGCAGCCAAGTGGCGTGGATATCAGCTTGAGGAATCGGCAAAGCTTGTTACGCCCGTTGCGAACGGTCAACTGCTCTCGGCTGGTCCATGAATGTCACTGAGTGCGGGGCCCCAGTTACAATTCTCTCCCACACAATCTCTTCACGTGCGTGTAAGCAATTGTACAGGATTGTTACACAAGGTGTCTTGACAACTCAGCAAAGAAAGCCCCATGTCATCCTCGCATCTAGACTTTTTCAAAAGTGCGTAAGCAATCAGATAACGAAAAAAACCCTCGGATAATCCCGTTGCATATCCCACTACCTAACGCAGTCAAAAAAGCTAATCCCTGCCCCGACAATGTCGTATAGCGAGGTGACTAACCTGAATTCGTCTGGCTTGAAAAAGTTCCCACTCTGACAGCCCTAAAGAACAGAAGCCGCCATCCCTGTATCTTGGCAGCTTGTATAGTCAAAGCCACAGTTATGATGAGATTAGCTGGGGGATTCACTCCGTATTGTGTAACCTCTTGTCTTAAAATAACATTCTCAACCTTTTTTGCGTATTAGACTTGCTAAATTGGCCCCCAACTAGCGGTTAATTAGCCTGCAGCCTGAAACTCAAGGGTTAAATAGGAAGCTGTCTTACATAAATGTTAAATAGCACTCTTCCCTTCTTGTTCATACCAAGACTCTTTGTCTCCCTTTTTTGGTCTCTAACCTCAAGATCTATATCTCACACTATATTGTTAGGACAATCATCTATTAAATACACTCACCAGACCTCATATCTGGACTCTTATCCAGCATATACACGCCACCATGAGGCCATCATGCAGATCTATCAAACCTCGCTATACATCACTTTCACCAAGCCCTGAAATTACAGAAGGGTTGAGAAAGGCTGATAGAGCCTGTGAAAAGTGCACACGAACCAAGAAGAAATGCGACAAATCATTACCCGGCTGTTCGCGCTGTAAACGGTACGTAGAAGTCTGTTCATCCTCACGCTATTCTCAGTTTTTCTAACTGGTCAGACTCAGGAACAAATGTTGTTATGACTATGTATATACTCCCTCAGTCACCACAGTCATAAAGCCGGAGAATACCATAAAATCTCCACCCCATATACCAGGGACGCTCAAGCCATACCTCGACATTTCTAGCTCCATGATTTTAAGCCTACTTTCTTCCCGAAAGGCCATCCCGAGTCACTCTGTTCGACACTATTTGGAGACTATCAATCCATATCTTACTATAGTTCATCCAGAACTCTTCGCTTTACGCACCAATATTACCGGATCTGATTCGTTTTCTGATCAAGAGCTTCAGGATCCTGCGACCACCCTTTTGGTAGTATGCATGCAACTCTTTTCTCAAAACGAAGATTCGGGTATCAAAGGAGAAGGGAATGCTGATAGAGCTGTCTATCGGTCTGCGAAGCAAATCTTAAGTGTCCTGCGAGCCATTGAGAGCCCAAGTATCGAGCTTATTCAGTGCTCTATCCTGCTCGCATTCTACGAATATACCCACGAGGATCTCGGGCGTGCCTACGTCAGTATTGGAGACGCTAATACTATGGCTTTGATTCTACACGTGGGCCCTGGGAAATATCTTGAGGACGAGCGGGAGGCCTTAATTCCCTATGAGGAAGAAGAAAGGCGCTGTGTTTATTGGAGTCTCTTTGTGCTCGATCGGTTAGTCCAAACCGATTATTCTCTTCTTCATATGCCGCACCAGATACCACCTGCTGTTGTATCTCCTCCCGCGGCCGATGATCTTCTACCCACGATTCATTTGCTCTGGTACGATGAGGGTCAGTCGCCTTACTACATCACTCAGCGATATCCTGCAGATACAGATTTCTCAGTGCCTGTCGGGCCCTTTCAAAGAAATTGCCAATACGCCATGCTCTATACCGGAACATCCCCTCCTCAATCCCCTGCAGGTCCAACAGCCTTTGAGTTGGGAAATCATACTGTCACCTCGGCCTCGGTGTTGCCTATAGGTATCTTAGACCTATAAGCGTTATGTGATTCACGAATTTGTATAGTTTTGAGTTATTTCAGCGATTATATAGTTCGGTGTTTGGAGTCTCTACTTCTCTATGCCAACCCTCTCAAATTGCACTGGCATAATACCAACTTGCAAAGCCCAGCTTACTCCTACTATCCTCCCCAACTCCCCATGACGGACAAAGTCGAGAATGAATTGATCCCATTTGAACCAATCGATGAACTCCCGAACGACAAACTCTTCGCGTGAAGAGGGTAGAAATCCTAGCTTGTCTCTAGCAAAGTGAGTCAACCGATGGTGTTGTGATGGAACATTATTCACAACCATGATCAGGCTTTTAGTTGTGTTATGTCTGATATCCAGCGTCATTTTCAACCCTCTGTTAACATAAATGCCGATATAGTCCTCACGATTGATATTGCATTGCTTTCCTTTGCTTCTCTCCTCATTTCGAAAAAAGTCAAATTCTGCAGCCAGACGGGCATATCTCTCATACTCCGTCTTAGCCCTCTGCTTCGAAACCTCAACAAAATCGATCGACGGCTGAAGATCAAACATTGCCTGTGCAATAGCTTGCGCAGACCAATCCGGTCCATCTCCCAAGCCATGAGAATTTCCCAACGCCACTATCGCCGATCTCGTCTCTGGGAAAAGGTACAAAGCTGTCAGATATCCCGACATACCGCCGTTATGATACAGAACAAGTCTTGGCCTTGAACTTCGACCAATTACGTGTTCTCTTTGCGGACCGTTGAGAGATAGCATCCCTAGCTCTGTTGATGGAATCATGGCGCGAGCGAACCCAAGGCCGTATGTATTCTCGCCAATAGAAGATGTCGTAATGTTGGTTTTGTGTGAAACGATTGTCGGTACCTCTTTGAGGACTGAGGGCTCGTGGTGAATCGCGTCGAGGATGGCTTTGGCCCATTTCATCATGTCTGATACATTGGACCAGACACCTCCAGCCGGTCCCATGAGAGTATTATCAGCGGCTGTGTCAACTGGCTTTTGCCTGTGTAGTGAATAGTCGTCAAGCACAACATGGGGCTCTGCGACATTGTCGTCTGGTAGCTTTGCTCTGTTTGTGACAGTTCGATGCATTCCGAGAGGTTCCAAGATCCTCCCCTTCAAAAACTCGTACCACGGCCGACCTGACTGTTTCTCAATGACTAAACCGGCCACGGCGTACATGTAGTTGTTGTAATGAAAGCCACTGCGCAGGTCATGAGCTGGGGGAAGATGGCTCACAACCTCCAGCAAGTCTTCCTTACCAACGATGTAGTCGCATTCGACCCCCAGCCATGTAAGGTCCATATGCGCTAACCCAGTATTATGCGACAGTGCATCTTGGATAGTCGCTCTTTCGCCGATAACAGGATCCACAACACTGCGGAATTGGATGTAACTCTGCAACGGCTTTGTCCACTCCAACCTTTCTTCATCAACAAGGATACCACAACAGGCAGCAGTGAAAGCTTTTGTAAGCGAGCATAGGAGATAGTTCGTCTCCGAATCAGCGGGCGCTTGTGACTCTACATCGCGAAATCCACGGCTTCGAGTAAAGATCACTTCTCCATGATGAAGGACGCCGATGCTGATTGAAGCTGACCGAGTGTTGTCCTGTATTTGATCGAGGATGGGGTATAAAGCCTCGATTCTGATGCGGGGTTAGTAAATATGCTGCGAATTTGAAAATAGAATGTCTTAATCTTCTCACCTAGGTCGCAGCACGTCAGCTCCTGTATCTGTCATCATGCTCACTATTTTCCCCTTGAAGCCCTCGTGCTTAGAACCGAAAGGGATTGACCTAATGCATTGTCGGTTGCGTGAATGAAGAGTAAGAAGTGTGTAGTCTACAAATAAGCCAGGCTCAGGTGGGCAATTGGAGTTCACAGCCACAAAGCCAGAGTCGAAGGGGTTGGTTGAATAATAGGCGCCGCCACTCTCCTCGCCTTGTCCCTATTAGCTTCGTCTCCGCTCCAGTGGCATCAGCCTCCTCGAATAACGCCACTCGGGTAACATTATGAAAGACTTGTAGTGGTAGGTAACGGGCACCAAATCATTTGACAAAGACTCGTAATAAAATAAAGTAAAGCCGTCTCTAACGTAGAACATAGTTCAGACGTTGTCACTGAAAGCTTGTAATGAGCACATTCTACACCTCCCCAAAAAGCCATTGTCTCCTGGCATACTCTGCTTAGTTTGGCTTGTCCCATAGTCGAGTAGGAACAGCTCCTCTAATCTTCAACATTGTCTTCAGACAGTTTCTAAGATCCTCAAAAGACAAGACGAGTTCCTCCGAGTCACAGGGCTGTTCTGACTCACCTGCCCGCGTAAAAAGAAGTTCGATGATTGCGTTACTCAGCGTCTCAACATCTCGGCCACTTGCCCAACCTCTGCTCTTAGTCAATTGCTCCAAGATGTTCAGCACGGCCGCATGGTATGTCCCGTGGCGATCCATGATGGACCTTGGGATACTGATGTCTAGCTTGGACAGCGTCTTCGAAAGAAGCGTAAGGCAATTCTCTGGTGACATTTGCGGAAAGTCGATCACTGTTGGAAACCTACTTCGCGAGCCTGGATTGGAACTCAAGAGGTCTTCCATCTCATCATTGTACCCAGCGAGAATGACTACCATATTGTGAGCGTAGCGTGGTTTAGTCCTTGCAACAACAAGCTCCCCGATAGCCTCCTTTTGGAAGCTGTCCCCCATCAGGCGATAGGCTTCGTCAATGAAGAGGACTTTCCCAAGACACAGCTCTAACTAGTTGATGACTTTGGGTCCAGTATGTCCTTTGTACTCGCCGATGAGATTTGTGACTGAACATGTCACTACCTCATCTGATGAGAGAAAATCCATGTCGCAAAAGAGTTTGCCAACCTTCCGGGCAGTCGATCTGTCAGAGTGTTAGCATTAGTTTCCCATTCATGATACAGACAAGGGTTTGCTGACGTCTTTCCCGTCCCAGAAGGGCCTTTGAAGATAAAGGTCCAGGGAAGATGTCGCTTCGGATCTTTGTTGTGACGACGCATGCCTCTTGCCATATTCTGATAGCCCTGGAACTTCTCTGTTATACGCTCAAAGCCGACGAATTCCTCAAATAGGGCATTTCGATTCTCTTCGGCCCTGGTAGACCTATCAAACTCGGGGTCGAAGTCAACGGGCTCCAGGGGCTGATGACTGAGGGTTGCAAAATCAACGTTGGCGCGTCTCAGCCTCCTGATCTGGCGCATCTTAGCCTCGAACAGAAGTGTCTCAACATCACCACCGTTGCCGAAATTCGGCCTTACACGCATCCGGCTCAATATGTTCCCTGCAACACTACGAGCTTCCTTCGAAGCTACGATGCCTTGAGTGTCCATCTTTTGCTTCAGAATATGATGCAACTCGTCATTGTTATAGCTAGCGAACCTTAGGGCGGTTTCTAGTGGGAAACGTCTTGCTAAGCCTGGATTGCTCTTGAGAAACATTCTCTCCATCTTATCAGGGTACCCACATAGGATGACACAGCGGTCTTCGCCAGGGCTACCGGAGACATTGGTAACCAATGTATCTATGATGCCTTGCCGGTAGGAGTCAGAGTCGTTTTCGCCATTTGAGGTCTCCTGGTAGAATAGATGGGCATCATCAATGATCAAAACACCCCCTTGGGCGTCTTTGAGGGCACTGGCGACCTTGGTTTCCGAATAGCCAACGTACCTTCCAATCAGATCAGATGCTCGTTTCGTGATAACATGACCCTTCGACGAAAGGCCTAACTCGTTGAGGATTTTGGAGTAGAGCAACGCAACAGTTGTCTTGCCAACCCCAGGGGCTCCAAGGAAACATCTATTGAGACTGACGGGTAGCGGCTTGCGACCTTGTAGATGACTGTTGTGGTTCGCTTCCGCCAGGTCGATGATACGTTCGATACTCTCCTTGACGTCTGGTAAGCCGACTAGCTTCTGCAGTTCGTTCCATGCGGAGCTGTCGTTCCTGAATGCCCATGGCTTTGATCCCAGGATATCCGCCATGATAACGTTGCCTTGATTAAAATGCTCTGGTCCAAATACTCCATTCTGATCAGAGAATGGCCTCGCAGCCAAACTCAGCCAAGCGTCGCTTTTGCGTTGTTGCCAGCGTTTGCAAACCGCGTCAAGTTCCTCAACGATTGTGTGCGCATTGCTGAAAGTTTCCCCTTTGGCTAGCCGACGGTTTGCTATATTGTGACTCAATATGTCAAGTATAGCCTTCAATTCGTTCCCAAATTCAGGTCTACCCTTGCACAGCTGCTGCAGTAGTTCTGAAATCTCCTTTCTGCCAAAGTCTTCAAGCTTAAGGAGTTTACAAAAGCGCTGGTGAGACTCAAAGCTTGTAGCTAGTACTTGTAGTGATTTACTTCCGAGCTCTCGGTAAGAAAGAATGAGCACTGTCGAAGCGTTTGGACCTTTTAATGCCCCCAAGATGTCATCCATTTCCCTTGCTCTATCAATTACGTCGGCCTGTGGGAAGAAAACAACCTGATAACGCCGGAATTAGCGTATTTTGTTCCTTCGTTCCCTCATTTCCGTTTTCTTGTTCGTTTGGAGACTCGCTAGGACGATCTGAATACCGAGGCGAGTCAGTTTCTATAAGCCGGATAAAGTCTTGGTTTAGAGATAGTTCTGATCTGGTTGGGGCTCTCGGCATCAGTGAGGTCGCTTGTCTTGTGCTTACCAGGAGCTTGTTCAATAAACGGTTCATTTGCTGATGGCGAAATCCGATCACCGTCAGTAGTAGGTGGAACATTGGACCCTTGTGTTTGATGGTCTCCATCTGGACCAATATAGGTAGAATCGTGACCGCCTGTCCCAGCATCTTCGGGCGGCACAGGGCCTTTGTGGCCTGGTCCGTTTGGATCATGAATGTTGCTGGATGGCATCTCTTCTCATATGGTATCTTGCGTTGTTGTATGCGTATTTCTGGGCGATGATAACACAAACAAACAGCTTGGTATGTGCCATTAAGTAGTCATGAGAGGGATGTTTGCAATGGGCCCAAGAACTTCGACCGTTACTGTATAGGCATCAATCTCTTGATGTGTCACGAATCTATTGGCGGTGTAAGGTTGCAGTGGATACATCCGCTATTTCGGGCACTGCTGCCTTCAGGCAGCATGGCAAGGGTCATGGCACCCTAAATATGTCTGATGAATGGATTTAGATCTTGTTTTCAGTCTGGGGAATTTGCAGTCAGCTAAGTCTCTTAGTGAGATTATCATCTTTTCAGGAAATCTATTACACATATCCACAATACTAAGCCTTAGTTATATAGTGTGTATTCTTACATAGCTATTATACCTAAAGTATTAAGTTTGATATACTATAACTTTCTAACTGTTATTAGACTTTAAAACAAAGAATCTCAATCTTCTTCTTTCGATTCTCCATCTATTCGCAGCTCCTAGTTAGATTTCTCGCCTAGTTAATAGCTATTTACACTCTGGGCCCCTCAGCCTGCAGGTCAAACGCCATCCCCACTGCTCCAAATGTCCCCATATGCATCGCCTGTATGACATTCTTCATCGGCGTCGCGCAATCTCCCGCCGCATAAACGCCCTTGACATTGGTGGCTCCATAAGGTGGCGTAACTTTGATATCTCCACTAGGCCCCAACTCCACACCCAACTGCTCTGCGAACGGGCCGTTTATCTTCGTAGGCGGCTTGTGCGCAAGGAACGCCTCGTGAACCGAGCTTCCATCTGCAAATGTGATAGTAACTCCGCTACCTTCGGGACCAAGAGCGAGAGAAGCGATCTCCCGGTTGTCTGTTGTGATGCCGGTATCCTTTTCGCCAAGGATGTCTGCGAATGCGCTCTGCATGATAGGGTTGTTTGAGGTGTAGATCACGACCTTGGAGGTCATTTGCTTGGCACTGCGCGCAAAGGTAGTGGCTGCTGCGGGAGTGGTATTCTCCCCAAGTGCAAGGACTCCAGAGGAGGGCTTTCCTGTATCTTCATAACCGTGGCAGAAGAGGCAGTGGTAGCTAGAGGGGTCAGTATTATTCACTATATCAGAATTGGGGGGAAAACGCACATGGCATGTCCCCAACACTCAGCATATCCCTTGATATCAAGCGGTAAATCGGTGACACCTGTAGCAAGCAAGACTCTCCTACCAGTGAAAGTCGTCCCATCTGTAGCCGTGGCAGCAAAGTCGCCCGTACTCGTCTTCTCGACCTTTGCAATTTCGCGATCCTCAAATGAGATGGTCTTGTAGCGCTCCGAGATCTCCTTACGCGTCGCGGCCCTAAAGGCAGCGGAGTCTTTGTGATCCCATGTGGGTATGGTATGCATATGCACTGAACGCGCGTTGCGGAAGAGAGAGCTGTTAAAGACGATGGCAGTGTGCAGTTGGCGGGCAAGGGCGAGAGCTGCAGACAGGCCGGCAGGACCTGCGCCGATGATAAGGACGTCAACAAGAGGCATGTTTGCTATATTCCTGGCTGTGGAGGTGAAGTAGTTGGGTATGAAGTTGGTTGTGAGTCTGTGGAGGAAAGACATGGGGGAGAGAAAAAGAAGAGAGTTATGTGGGATATTATATATATACTCTATGCTAGAAGGAATGCCATAAGAATATGCTGATCCATTATAATCATATAGAGATTACCTCAAGGATCTAGGTAGCTCTCTTTAAAACCTTCCCTGGAGGGTTTTTAGAACACAGGGTCGGTAACCTTCGCCGCACCAAGATCCACGTTTTGTGATCGTCCCGGCAGTGCAGGAAAAGCTAAAAGCTGCAGGGCTTGAGGGGCTAATTAGTGATCGAGAGAAAAGTTAGCGTGAGGCTAAGAATACGTCCGTACAGCAGCATCCATACCCACCTCCCTTCCTCTCCATCGAGACTGCTTGGTACTAATTCAATTCTCCGGAGGCTTTAACCTCCCCTGCCTGCAAGTGGTGTCATTGACAAATTCGCCTTGTACCTTTCCGGAGGCTTCATTCATCCCGTGCATAGATTCTTTAAACAGCAAGTTGAGTAGTGCCATCCCGTAGAATGGGTGTAGTATTGTCCCTCGCTTTATGTCATTTCACGTCTTCCAACACTTATATAAAGTGGCCGAACCACAATTGCATACACAAAACCGCCCTTGACGTTGAGAAAACCGGTTCAAGGTATTTGAGATATTTATGCCTGCGACATACCGGTCACAGAAATCTTTATAAGAGGCCTCGAGGTGGTGCCTTGCGATTCTTCAAGCGTTGCCATGATCGGACAGTTGTCTCTCCGAGGTACTCAGTGCGATTAGGCTGACGCCACCAGAAACGATCAATTTGTTCTCAAAGAGAAAAAAGAGAAAGAATGGTTCGATTAAGCGACGGTTGAGAACTCCGACGGCCAGTAATAACATCACGAGATGTGTTGACGTTATGCGTGTCGGCATCATAAAAACAGGCTGTACCGGTATTTGCAGTCGTGGTGGGGTTGAACCGCTTTTGCTGACACCGGCCCAACATCCCACCGTGAGATGGAACTAGCCGGAAACAGAACATGGTGGGAACGGCGGATACCGAGAGCTAGCAAAAAACCCTCCGAGGATGGTTTCCCAGAAGGGGGTAAACACTCCCCCATTAGTTTACTGACCAGCAGGGTTAGAAATTAGTTTAG